>JANHFJ010004335.1:110338-121293 GCA_032468195.1 Cerberus rynchops | reverse complement strand
GACGGTGGCACCCCGAGAAGGCCTGCCCTGTGGGAACGCACCGGTCGGTTGGAGGCTGATGGTGGCAACAGGCGGTCCCATAAGTATCCATATCAGGATATTATCCTTCCCCACACCCCAAAAAAAAGAAGAAGGGGAAAAAATGTTCTAAATGTTCTTGTTTAGAGAAAAAAATGTCATCAAATACTCCTTACCCCTAATGAAGGACTTGGAGATTGCCAAGGCACTATAGTATTGGTAATTACACACACAGAAGCATTAATGTAGTTTTTTGTTGACTGGATTGCTTCTCTTTGTAACCAGGGTATTAAAGCAAGTATCCCAGCTGCTGCAATATTGCAAACCCCGGTTACTACAAATCCAATGGTATAACTGCCATAAATGTCATACATAGCACCTGAAACAAAAATACATTGTTTACTTTTGTGCTTCCTTTCCCAAAACAGAATTTTATTTCAAATCATACCATACATTCCAGTATCAAAAATATTTAAGTAATCACAGCACACACCTTCCTGATCCCAAAAGCTATACAGGTGGTCCTTGTTTAACTGCTAATTGGAATTGGAAACTCCATTTAGCAACATAGTTTTATGTAAAAAAAAATAGTAATCATACTGCTTAGCTGCAACAGTTCTTGCAATCCCCAGTTGAAAACTATGCAGTTCATTAAGCAAGAACCTCATATGATCATAGCTTCTGACTTCCTGCTGGCTTCCCCATTGACTTTGTGAGGAGCAAGCAACAGAAATTGTTATTACGTGACTGCAGGAACCCTACAGTGGTTGTAGGTACGAAGTCCTGTTGCAACTACCACTTGTTCAGTGCTGTCATAAATTCATATGGTTGCTAAATGAGTGGTCATTAAACAAGGAGTACCTATATAGGCATACATAGAAAAGAAAGAGGAAAGTCCCCAGTGACTAATGGACCCAGACAGGTTCAACAGGGAGTGGGAGGTGTTCCTGCTATTATGCTGCAAAACTCTGGTTGCCACTCAGAATAAGGGGAATAAATGAAGCTTTGGCTCAGATTACACCCATGTGATCTTGTCCCTCTCAGGGATGCTGGCACTCATAGAGGAGTGGGAAGAGATGAAGCAAGAGAAGAGACATCTAAAGCTTTGCTGGCACTCAATAAGGGATGAATTCGAACCTAGGCTAGAAATGCCCTTAAGTGCTCTTTGCCACACCTAACTAGTGGTGGTAAGTGTGGCAAAGCATAATTAATTCTCTGTTCTTCTTGTGTTTGCAGATAACTGTCCTGCTACTCTGTTCTGAGTGGCATGAGTCCTCCTGGGCTCCTGAGTGGCTAAGAGGAGCTCAGAGAACCTCTTGCAGAGGCAATGAGGAGGAATTTGCTCAGCCAAAGTTGCTCAGGTTCACTCTGAAGTGGACGCTGGCCTTGTTGCAGGACCAGTGGAAATACCTAGGAAGGAGCATTGCCGTTATATGAACAGGTTTGAACCTGTTTGACTTTGAGAAAACCCACAGGATCCTTGGGCCTGCAAGCTCAGCCACCGGTCTTCAGATCCATGTCCCTCCTTGCTGATTAAACTGGTTCAGAGGATCACGTGAATAGGTTCTGGTGATGGTCAATTTACCTCATACCCTCAAGAAGCCAGGCAAGTGCAAGATTGGCGGGAGGGGGTCATGTATCCATCCTTGCCCTATTTGACCTCTCTACAGTTTTTGATACCATTGATCACGGAGTCCTTCTGGACTGACTTCAATTGAGGGCGAGTGACTTAGTGCTGTTCTAGTTCACTTCCTTTCTCCAGGGCTGATTCCAGGTGAGGAGCTAACTGGGGAGATCTGAGGGACTGCTTCTTCCACCTTATATCTGCTTGTCCTACCAAATCTGCCAGACAAAGCATGCTGCATGTCTCAACTATTAGGGAATTAAACTTGGGTCCCAGAAGGTAGGCTTATCTATGAGATCTTCTAGCCCCAGAAGTGAGGCTAGGTCCATCCCTTTCAATATTCTGCAAATCCCTCAGGATCTGGCTGAGGAAATCCTGTGATGCTATCTTACTGTGGCGCATATCAGTCTCCCTGCTTGGGTGCTGTTTTATTGTTTTGATACATGACTGCTTTTAAATGTTTATTGTTTTTTTTTCCTTTTCAATTCATTGCTGTATGCCATACTTATGAGATCTGCAGGAATACAAATGTAATAAATAAGCAAAGAAATAAACAAGCAAGCCTTGGGAAGAGTCAATTCTTTAACACATTAGCAATATAGTTTTCTCTAGGCTAGTGATGGCAAACCTTTTAGAGATTGAGGGCCTAAACTGCAAGGTGCGTGCTCTGGAGTGCTGAAGACTAGCTGGCTGGCGGGGAGACAGGGGGGCATCACAACACCCGCAGCTCTGCAGGAAAAGCAACTGACATCCGGGAGGTGAGATTTTTTTCTTTCACAAGAAGTTGGGATTAATTAACTTTTTTTTTTAGTCCCACAAACTACAGTTTTCCTGCAAACAACAGCGAGAAATGCCACAGAGAAATGAGGTGGAGCTGAGCTGGGGCGATGGTGCATGTGCCCACAGGAGGGCACTGAGTGTCACCTCTGGCACACATGTCATAGGTTTGCCACCACTGCTCTAGGCTAACAATGTTTAATTGTATCTTTACAGACAAATCATATTAACTCATTTACCTGCAAAGGGTGGGCCAAAACAGCTAATTGCATTGACAGCCATCATAAACCCCCACGCAAGAGGCATTTTCTCTGCACCCATCAAATCAAACGTAAGGACAGGTAGGAGAACATAGTTTCCTGCATCAAAAAATCCCAAAAGGGAGCAAATGGCTACAAGAGCGCTAAAAGATGTGCAGTGAGGAATAATAAAATAGACCACACCTGAAAAATAAAACAAGGTGGTATGTTTCAATATGAACAAAATGTATTTATTTATCCTATAACATAAACGGAGATAGAACAACAATCATCAGGCTTTGCCACTGCTAATTTCCAATATTTTAGCTCTGCTTACCAAAAATTTTGTTTCTCGGGTATGGTAATAGTGCTCTATCTTCCATGCTACATATTGAGGAACCTATGCATTGGTTCTAGGTGGCCCAATGCCAAGGAAATTAGGTTCTCCCAATGTAGAACCCACCTCATGTATCAGATTCAATTTCCCTGATTCCTAGTCATCATGTTCACCAGTGACTATGGGAATGGAAATTCAAGCCATCTCAAGAATGGCCTCAAGAAGATTTGGCAATAGTTAACTTAAGGCACAAAGTTAACTTGCAGTTGTGCTGATATACAGTAACTGATATCTGCAAGAAGTGATACTTTAGATCAGGCATGTCAAAGATGCGGCCCAGGAGCCGTATGCAGCTCATTGCAAGTGCACCTGCAGCCCGCACAGATGATGTTTTACACGCCACCTTGGATCCTTCTTGAGCAGAAAGGCAGGGTAAAATATTTAAATCAATAAATAAAATTAAATAAGTAAGTAAACAGGAAGGAGAACCCTACATGTTGTCCTAAGTTCACTGTTGAAAAGGCAGTCTAGACATGTAACAAATATGCAAAAAAGCTTCCAAGGCTCCCCGGGCAAGTTGCAAGAGAAACGTCTCTCTCCTGGAGTGACAGCAACTCCTCCTTAGCCTGGTCAGATGAGCTGGTTGGGCGAGGCCGGTGCTTCTGACCCGCGCTGCCACCACCGGCGTGTGTTTTCTGCTTGTCCCGCTGTCCCAAGAGCTGCCAAGGGTGAGCCCAGCCATTGTGGCCCAATTGAAGAGAGTGCGGCCCTCATCATAACTCAAATGTGACAATATGGCCCTCAGGGGACTCTGAGTTTGACATGCCTGATATAGAATCTCTTCAAATATCAATTGCCTATGTTTTTCATGCCTTGAGAAAACTGCAATGACTAACATGATGGCACACAGCTGACGTTCACTGATGCTTTCTACAAATAAAGGCGTTACAGGTAATCCTCGATTTACAACCATAATTGAGCCCAAAAATTCCCATTGCTAAGCGAGACAGTTAAGTGCATTTTACCTCGTTTTATGACATTTCTTTTTCTTGCCACAGTTGGTAAATTAATCATTGCAGTTGTTAAGTTACTATAGTAACATGGTTGTTAAGTGAATCTGGCTTCTCCAGTGACTTTGCTTGTCAGAAGGTTGCGAAAGGTGATCACATGACCCCAGGACATTGCAGCCATCATAAATATGAGTCAGTTGCCAAGCTTTTGAATTTTGATCACATGACCTGAGGGTGTGCAACAGTTTTAAGTGTGAAAAATGGTCATAAGTCACTTTTTTCAGTGCTGTTATAACTTTGGTCACTTAAACGAATGGTTGTAAGTCACCTGAAACTATGGTAATACATCACATATGTGTATATAAATTGTACTTAAGTAGGCTTAACGTGTGTTATTAGACAACCTTAGAAAAGCAAACAGTTGAACTTTTCTTTCTGTAGAAGAACCTGAACTGTTATCCTGCTTATTCACTGTATCTAGATTAGTTATGTGGTAGTGAAAACCGAGGTAAATTAAACGATAAGAATTCCTGAACCATCTCTAGTACAGTCTGTATCTAGAGCTCAGCTCTAGTATTCGGGATTGAAAACAGATTATGGTTAAGGGGAAAACTATTTGTTATCTAATTTAAATTTAGTGAGTTAATTGCCATTAAGTCAGGCCTGACTCCTGATAATTGTGTTGACAAATATATCAGCAAGAGTTGTCCTCAATGGCAGTCAGTAATCCTTTCAATGACTTTCTGATGAGCACCTTGATTGTGTCAACATTCATTCATTCTCTTTCCCTTTTTCCATTCCTTCTGCTTTTGCATGGTCATTAAAAATATTGCCCATTGTTACTTTGTTACCACTCATGCCCATACTGTATGAGTTTCTAGTGATTAATAATCCAGATTTCACTTCATCCATGACTGATTGATTTATTCTTATTACAGTCCATGGTACTTTTAGTAAATATATTTTGGATGATGTCAAAACTCCAGTATTTTAAAGACGATTAATGTTTTTAACTTGATTTGCATATATAAGTTGATTTGCACAAGTGCCAGAATACTGATATTTACTTTCAGATGACAAAGTAGTATGACCTGAATATGTTAGTGTTTCGACTTTCAGCTGTCAATTCTTCTGGTCCTGTCATTCACTGTGTAGTTTACATGGGTATGTAGATGCACTTGACTCATTCCAAATTCTGTTGGAATGACTGTTTCTCCAAATTCAGCTCTTACAATTGCTTCCTCATTATAATGACTCCTGAGAAGAGTAATTAGATATTTTTGGCACACTGTTAGCTTTGATATATTCCACATTCTCCCATGGTCTCTATAATCAAGAGTCTGGCTGTAAGGACAAGCAAACCACCTCCTCTAATTATCGTGCTCTGCTTATTATCCATCATATATTAACTATCTCATCTTGCCATCTCTGTCTTTTCTGAAATCTGTCTTCTCAATTCTGTGAGTGTCTCTGTTCTTTGTAAAATGTTAAACACAATTTTGTTTGCTCGAAGAGATGGTGGAATGGTTTGATACTTGCACGTTCTCTAGTATATACTTTTCTTTCATGATATAGCTGTACACCAATCTTTTCTGTTCACATATTTTTGTTTCAAATTTGGTAGTTAGATTCATATTCTACCTTTCCTTCAGTTGAAGATGGTGTAGATAATACTCCTCCCATTTCCCCCACAGCAATAACTGTGAAGTATATTGGGTGAAAATGAGTGACTAGTCCAAAATCACACAGGTAGTTCTAGTCTAACATCTTTTATATATATATATAAACAGTTTTTATTAGTTTATAATATAGCATACGAAGAAAATACAAAAGTAAATTGTAGGGAAAATAGGGAAGGGAAAGGGGAAGGGAAAAGTGAGGGAAAGAAAAAGGGAAAAAGAAAAAAAGGCATTGACTTGTGACGCCCTTTGGTGCAGTAGAATAAGGCATTAACATCAAACCTCAGCATTTAGTCCAATGCCTTGATGACCACATCATACTGACTCAAATATTTATTGGCATAAAGTTATCATTGCTGTCTGTTATCCTTCTGCTTTAAACATTTATGTAAACGTTTTATATATATGTGCCTTACATTTTCCTGGCTAACAGTTGGTATGCCTATTTTGTTAAATACTACTGTATATGTTGCCTACACATGCTTCTATCATCCCATAAACCCATTTGTAGACTTATTATTTGTCATAAGTCTCACAATAGGCTTTCCATCTTCATTTAACTTTCTGCATCAGAAGCTGTTCGTTTGGATTTATTTTTTTTTTCAATTTCCTACCAAATGGTCAATTTGATTCTTATATTGCTCATTCAATAATGTCCAGTTGTATAATTGTGTTTATGTTGCTTGAAAGAGACACTAGCAATGAGCAAAATGTTTTCTGCTTTATTGTGTTCACCCACTTCAAATATTTCTGCAATTTCAGGTTCTTCCATTTCTCCAACTTCTTTGCCTCCAGTGAGTACCAGCTGATTGGTACTACAATGTCCTTGTAGATGTTGAGTTTTAGCATCCCTTGTAATTTGCCTTGCAATTATTCAGTATCTTTTCACCACTCTATTTATGATAAATTTGACTATCTTCATTTTGGCTCAGTGGTACAGCACAATGCTTTGAATGTCAGAGGGTTCAGGATCCTTCAAATATTTTAGCTTAATCTGAAAAGTTTCCTGCTTGAAAACTTGGATAGCCTGTCAATTTTGATAATATTGGGTGAGATGGGCCATTGGTTAGGTAAAGGGAAGGTTTCCCTTGTCTGGTCGTGTCCAATTCTAGGGTGCCGTGCTCATCTCCATTTCCTAACGGAAGGAACCAGTGTCCAAAGACATTTCCATGGTCATGTGGCTAGCAGGACTATATACTGAGTTTCATAGAAGGCTAATACAGTCCCACAAAGTAGTACCTGTTTATCATTTGCATGTTTTCGGACTGCTACCAGTAGGTAGACTGGAGCTGGGGCAAGAACAGGAGCTCACCCACCATGTGGTACTCGGGTGTAAGTTTATGGACCATGGTTTTACTTTAGATTTATGGGCACTAACTAACCTCATGCAATATACTGTAATTACAGTAATGCTCCACATAACAGCAGGCAGCATTAGTACATTAACTACTATTAAGCTACTGAGTAAGCTATGATTATATAGAAAACAATGAGATCAAGAGAGAGCCTTTGTGTAAGCTGATTAAATGAAGACATAGGGAAAGAGATCTCCTAAGATATTCTTGTTCCATGTGATCTCATTGCCCTGATGCATTGAGTGGGATCTTGTTAAACATTGCTGACTATGCGTAACTGTGCAGAATGTAGGTTAACTCTGTGATACATATTCTTTGCAAGACTGTAGTCTGCAGATCTCAGTCTTTCCATTTGAGAAGTGGAGATACAGCTGGTGTGGCTGAAGCCCTTCTAACTTAGTGAAGCCAGGGCATTAGAAATTACATTCAACCGAAGGCATTGCTTGACTTCTGTTCCCAAGCATAGCATGTCTCCAGACAAATATTACTGTACGACCTTGTCAAAATTTGCAAGATCAGCACAAATGAGAGGAATGGATCTCTGTGCTGCCAAGGAGACCTCCAAGATAGGAAGGGCCGTGACAGCTGGTTCACTTTGAAATGCAGCCTTTCATTACAGCTGACTTTTTTCATTTACCGGTACATATAATGTCTTTGTTACTTACAGACAGGGCAGCACCTCTTTCATATTATCAGCTCTTTACTGTAGGCATGGTTTCTTATTCCTAATTCTATTCTGAAGTCATCCCATTATTTCTGTTACAGAGTGGGAAATCTGTGCTTTAAAATGCCGTGCTTTCTCCTGATTGCTGTGCTGTGCAAAACTTGTCAGATTGGGCATCAGCTGAGAAGACCATTTTGTTGATACATCCTACTACCATATAAACTTAACGGTAGATTAGTATTGTTTACTCCGATTTTATGCTCAATAATGTGTCATGTTTCTAACATGACATCAGTCATGTGCAAAAGAGGGATACAGGTAGTCCCCATTTAATGATCCTGGTCGGGACTGGCAGCTCTGCAACTAAACAAGCCACCAGTAAGTGGGAAATCATTTGGCTGTGATTGTGCGTTTGACCTTGGGGTGGGCCAGGGTGTGGTGTGGCCAGCTCAACCTCACTCATGTTGGAGGTGCCTGTGGTAGCCCGAATGCTCTGCCAGTGAAAACGGGTTCCTGAGCTCCGTTTTTGTCTACGATGGCTTCCTGCAAACCACAACAACGTAAATGGAGTTCTGTTTTCACTGGCAGGGGCACTGTGGGCCGGTCCTTCGCTGTTTCTAGGGCGGCCCCATGGGCCAGATCTAAGCAGTTTGACACCCCTGCCTTAAATGGAGTTCTTGCTGAAAGAAGAAGAAAAAAAAGATTTATGGATTCAAAGATTAAGAAAGATATCAATTAAAGCAAGGGATGAGGAGATCTGGGAAATATTTAAGAGAGATGATGGACAACAAGATTATCATTATTTGTTGAAAAGGAGGTTAGTAGTCATTTCTATATTTATTGATTTTGGTTTGCTTTTTGTGTATGTATACATTTCTTTTGATTTGTCTTTTATTATATGATTTTTTGAAATAAATATGAATTTTAGAAAAGAAAAACAATAAGAGAAAAGAATGCAAACATTAGAAGGCACTCTGTAAAATTACTAATCAATTCCCGTTCTCCACTTAGACTTAGACTTAGAATAACTTTATTGTCACTTTGAATGTACAATGATCAGCATACATTAAAATGAAATTTCGTTGCATACAGCTCTCAGAGGGTCATTCACCTACAATATACTGTACACTACATAAACATGACAAAATAAATAAATACAAAATTATGCATATACCACATATATGACACAGACAAACAACACAATCTACTTCAGATGTATACATGTACATTGCGAGAAAAACAAATCTTGTTGATTATCAGATTGATTGGATCCATCACCTATTATCTCTTAACTGGTATGTCTAAGAGCATTTGAGTGGGGAAAGCTGATTTCTTTAATGTCTTTTTTTTTTTTTTTTTTTTAAAAAATCAGGAATGTGAATGTGTTAAAAGTCACAAACATATTGATGGGTAAGCTCTGTCCTTATAAATTAATTTAGTATCTCTTAAGAATTACGTGTTCCTGCATCTCTAACGAGAAACAAATCTGGCACCAACTTTACCGTAAACATTATTTGTAGTATTATGTTCTGAAAACAAATACATTTCATCCCCAAACTCACTGCAGTCCCTGATAGTGACCGCGTCTTTATTGAACAGTAGTTTAAGTCTGTCCTGACCCACTTGCTAACATGGAAGAATTCTCAGCAGCTTATTACAGTATTTTGTGTGAATACTATCTAGTGAGCAATATACATTAATCTGTTACGCTCATTTATAACTCTACAATTAGGAAAAGCACTTGAGACAATCACGTTAACAATTTTTTCAAAAAGTAACACTTTCAGTTTTGACTGTTAATAAAACATAATACTTGTACCTCAGTAATTGGTAGAAAGCTGTCTGTATAGCAAGTGCATACTGTATCTACTGGATGATGTGATTAACTGCTTGAAAGTCTAGTTTTTGCAATGATTGCTTTTAATGAAGAATAAAGAACTTACCAACCATAATATCTGAAGGGTCCAAGATTTCCAATCTTTGCCTTTAAGCTTACATTGATCTTAACATTAAATCGGTAGTCCTTACTGTTAGAGATTTGCTCTTTCTCTTCCGCCTCAGTTGAGCTTCTGAAACTCTTGTACCTGATCCATTCATCATGTTGCCTCTTCAGATCAGCTTCCAATTAGTTTTCCTTTGACTGTTTCTGCATATTATTATTGCTTTTATCTGATAGCTAAAACAGTAGGTTTTCTCCAACAAAATTTGACTTTGAAGTGGGAAGATTGCCTTAAATTTGCTGAGAGTGCAGTAGTGGAAGCAGAGAATATTTTCCCTTACTTAATTTTATTTTTGCAGGTGGTGCCTTCTTAAATTTAGGAGCTTCTCGCTGTACTTTTGCCAAGACAGAACAATAAAGAGTACCTTGCAGTTTTAAGAAAACTTTTCATTCTAAGACAGAGCGTACAAGTTGAAATTTGGATCAGCACTTTTGGCTGTCTCACAGAATTACTTTCTATCTCTTGAGTTTATGGCACAGAATAACAAAAAGAGAGAGAGAGAGAACAACAGAGAGTTGGAAGGGACATAGGAGGTCTTGTAGTCCACCCCCATACTCAGGCAGGAAACCCTATATATATTTCAGAAAATGGCTGTCCAATCTCTTCTTAAAGACTTCCAGTGTTGGATGCCCCACAACTTTTGGAGGCAAGTCTTTCCACTGATTAATTGTTCTCACTGTCAGGAAATTTCTCCTTAATTCCAGGTTGCTTCTTTCCTTGACTAGTTTCCATCCATTGCTTCTTGTTCTACCTTCAGGGGCTTTGGAAAATAGATTGATTCCCTTCTCTTTCTAGCGACACCTTAAATATTGGAACACTGTCAACCCCTGGTCCTTCTTTTCACTAAACTAGACAGACCCCAAAGCAAATACAGTAGTTGTTAATGTGAGATCAGCCTCTGGCAGAAAAAAAGCACATTATTGTTCAAGAAATATCAATGAAAGTCCACACCCATGCTCTATTTGATCTCCCTTTCATGAAAACCATTATTGATTTCCCCTCCCCTGTTCTGCCTCTTTCTTGAGATCAGATAACCTCTTCTCTCTTGTGGATTGAGTAGATATTCTTCTACCTGCTGCATTTCACATCTGGTCCCATTAGCTAATTTCTGTTTAGATGTATCTATTACTTATTTATGGTCCTCTGGATCAATCAAAAGAGGCATTTGATGAAAGTTGATGCAACCCTTATCTGGAAGTTATGGCTTCTCTTACCCCCTCCCATATTGTAGCTACTTAATGTAAATAATAAT
>JANHFJ010004334.1:3854-22515 GCA_032468195.1 Cerberus rynchops | reverse complement strand
TTTTAAAAACACCGTTAAATATCGCACCGGGAAATAAACCCCACCAAAAAAAAAAAAAAAAAAAAAAAAGAAAGCAACCCACGCGGTTACAAGTCGGCTAGAATTTCCGTTGCACAGCACGCCGGGAAGGAACGGATGACGTAACAATTCGTGAGGTCGCCTCGAGACCATGCCCGCGCGTTGCATTTCGGGAAGGCGGGGGAAACGGCGGAGGAGCGGCCATTTTATGCCTGGCTAAGAAACGGAGAAGGAGACAGAGAGAGAGAGAGAGAGAGAAAGAAAGAGAGAGCGCGCGGTCGGCGTTGGCGTTCCGTCACGCTCGCTGTGTTTTTGGCGGGACCTTTTCCTCCGTCGGAGCCGTTGCCTTCTCGTCATGGGTCGGAAGAAGAAGAAGCAGCTAAAGCCTTGGTGCTGGTATCCTTTCCTAAGCGGAGGCCCGATTGGCCTGCCTTCGGTAGCGGTCTCTTCCCCCCACTCTCTCTTCCCCCCCTCTGGTGTTGAGGCCTGTTTTATTAGGCAGAGCCGAGCCGGGCGACGGCAGGGACAAAGATGTTCAAAAACCTCTCGCTTTTTCACTGCCGTATTAATAATAGGCGTCCGGATTTCTTCACTCCAGAGTCCGGAGCCTTTAAAAAAAAGTTTGGGAGCTGCCGCCTTTTGGGGTTCACACCCCCACCTCCTTTCTTTCCCGTACTATTTGGGAAATTAGAAAGAAATTACATATTCAGAAGGGGGGAAAATATATTTTTCTTGGGAGTGGTGGTCTTTATCCAGCAGTGTATCCTTGTTCTTACAGTATGGGCTGTTGCCGTTAACCTTGTGCCCTACGACTATTTGGCCTAACGTTCATGGATATAAAAAGCATATTTTTGTTAATTGATGGATGAGTAAGGTGCTGGTAGTAGGTCGAAACTGTAGTCTGGTGTTTGCCAGATATCTAGATTTGTTTCTCTTGATCTCTCACTAGCTTAAATTGAGAAGGTTCAAATATAAGGACTTCTTAAGTGTTTGATAACTTTTTCTTCCATTGTTCTGGGTTAGCTTTATAAGCACACACGAATAAAATGTATGTGTGCTACCTGTTCCAGCTAAAGCTACTCTTAAATGGTTAACTATATAAATTAACTAGCCAACTGTGAAGGTGTGATTGTCCTCATGTTTTCAAAAAAGCAAAATCAATAATAGGGGTGGTCTCTGAGAAAAGACTTCTGTATGTTCAGAGAGTCTGCATGGCTTTAATCCCAAACCCTCTAGTATGGCAAAGATCCTGTCTTGGATACTATAGTAAACAGTGGTTGACTACTCAAAATTTGTGGGGTTCTAACCTTGAAAATTCCTCATCCTGCTACTTAACATTGGAGTTATAGTCACTTTCTGAGTGAATAGATGCCTTGTAAATTGTCTTTCCTGATGAGAAAATGTATAAGGTTTATGAAATCTTGATTTCTAACAGTAATTGAAATTTAATAGGAATTGGGTTATCTTTACAGCTTTCTTTAAAACTGAATATAGTAATGTTGACTAATCAATATCTTTAATTTTAGCATATATGCTACACTTCTTTAACGATGTGGAATAGGTATTGTAACAGGGATTTTGATGATGAGAAAATTCTTATTCAACACCAAAAAGCAAAGCACTTCAAATGCCATATATGTCATAAGAAACTGTATACAGGGCCTGGTTTAGCTATACACTGTATGCAGGTAAGTACTATAATATACCCATATAAATAGGATTATTTGTGGTGTTATTTATATATGCTTTTGTTTCACAATCTTTCCATTTTAAAGTAAGAAAATGAAAGTTAATTTGTTATTCACAAAAGCCATTGATGTATGTACAAGTAGTCCTTGAACCCAGAGTTGTCATGTTGGTCATGTGACCCATCTGATTCTACAACATTTTTGCAGTGGTTGTTAAGCAACTCACCATAGTGTTAAGCAAGGTTATGGTCTGCAATGGGCGTTTTTTTTGCCAAAATTTGGCAGTAAATGCCAAGCATCCAAAATATAATCACATGACATGGGGGGGAGGCTAACAGCACTTAATCAAGTACCTTTTATGGGTTCATCATAACTGCAACTAATTAGAATTCAGAGATTACCCATATTACAATCATAGCTGCATCGGTAGAAGTTTAGGAAAGTTGATCAGAAAATAAGCAGAATTGATAGTAGCTATACGTGGAGAGGCGGCATCTAAAGTTTTGAAAGTATCCATTAATAAGAATGAAAGACAAGTTATGTAGAACATTCCATGCTGGTGTGCTTTGGTACTTGTAGATTCTGTTTTTCTTTAAGAATGTGGTGGTCTGAATATTTTTGGATTGATTCCAGAATTGTTCAGGAAAATAAATGTTAAGAATATTCAAATTCCAGTTGAGAAAGATATTTGAGAATCAGTATAGCTGTGTTTGTTCTAACTGTTGATAGCAACTTAAAAAGCTATGGCTTTTCCTGGTGTTCTGTTGTAGCTAAACCAAGAAAAGGTGTATCTTTAAGGTTAACATATTAAGATACTGTGATTGAACCCCCTTCCCAAAAAATCTGGTAAACTTCGTAGCTAAATGGAAATCTAATCTTAAAGCTCTATAGTTGTAGTCTCTGATGTGCATCCTGTTTGTTAGCTTGGATTTCTCTTTCTTAAAGGTACATAAAGAAACAATTGATGCTGTTCCAAATGCAATACCAGGAAGAACTGATATTGAACTGGAAATATATGGTATGGAGGGCATTCCTGAAAAAGACATGGATGAAAGGAGAAGGTTGCTTGAACAAAAAACTCAAGGTAAATGGAAGCATATCCTGATAGTTATAAATATAAAGAAGAAACTAATGACCACAGGTAGAACGACCAGCCTTAGAAATGACAATGAAAATATCAAAGTGGTGAATAGTTTCTGCCTTTTCAGATCATCTATCAGCAATAAAGGAACCAGTAGTGAAGAAATTTGCTTCAGACTAGCACTTGGTAGAGCAGCTATGAAGGCCGTGGATAAAATATTCAAATGCTATGATGTGCCTATACCTACAAAGAACTGAATAGTGCAAGCGATGGTATTCCCTGTAATGCTCTATGGAAGTAAAAGTTGGACTTGAAGAAGCAGGATAGGTTAAGAATATTGTACATTGGTGTTGGTGTCCAAACTCAAATTATCGTACTTAGCTGGACATAATTCTTTGGAGAAGGCTATAATACAGAAAAAGGTGAAAGAAGATGATCAACAGCAAGATGAGTGGATATAGTTACAGTGGTGATGAATGCCCTGTTGGAAAACCATGTTGTGTTCTTTGCAGCTTTATTTGCTGCCCACATGGAATAATTCATTAAAAATGGGCATAATAGATGTTTAGTAAGTATGTACTGGTTTTAATTTAACTAGCAGATGTGTTGGGCTGTTTTTGCTGTGAAATAGTTGCAGGGAATCAAGTATGGAAAAGCATCTTGCTCAAAATGTTTGTGATAATTGATTCTTTTGTGTAGCAATATCTTAATGTAGAAATACCATAATTGTATTAAAAAGAATGGTTATTTTTTGTGACACAAATTAGCATTAACACAAATATTGAAACTGTTAGCAGAAAGCCAGAAAAAGAAACAACAAGATGATTCTGATGAATATGATGATGATGAGTCTTCAGCTTCCACCTCATTTCAAGCACAGCCTGTGCAACCACAGCAGGGATATATACCACCAATGGCACAGCCAGGTTTACCTCCTGTGCCAGGGGCACCTGGAATTCCTCCAGGTAATTATATAGATAGAAATAATTACGTAAGCTTTAGACTTTTTTTTTCTAATATGAAAGTCTTTAGTAGAATAGTATTTTGAATCAACATGGTGGATGTTTTACTGTATTTTAGCTGTGTTGATCATTTTCTTAACATTTAAGAACCAGAAAATATTCAGTGGTGATTAAATCTAAATTAGAGAAGTAATGTCTTTTGCTTCCATCTGTGCCTCAGAGATGCATCTAATGTTAGTTTTCAATGTGTTCTTAAAAGTGAAAAATAGGTATTGGTCTTACAAGTTTTTTTATTTTGTTTGCTACAAAACATGTAACGTGGTCAGTAGACATTCCTCTGCTTTTTGGAATTGGATTTTATTTATAGAGCTATGTTTGAGCATGGTAAACTATACAGGGAGCAGATCTGAAGGATAATTTTGAGCATTTCAGAAACAGTTAAATCAACACTAGAAAATCTAATGATGAAATCCAGTGGACTGTAATAGTTGTTAATTTTCCATGGCTTCATGCATTAAGGAAAATTGTCAAGAATTTTTCACATAATGTTTATCCAGTAAACAATAGATTATTCATTTACAGGTCAGTTAATATACATTCTGACTTCTAGGTATACCACCGTTAATGGCAGGTGTTCCACCAATGATGCCTGGAATGCCTCCAGTCATGCCTGGAATGCCACCTGGGTGAGTGTGAGCAATGTTTAGGAACAGCATGCTTCATGCTTTCATTTGATTTACTTCACCTGTGGGGCTGTGCTTTAAAAGCTGTACAATTGGGGATCTGATAATCCTGTCCTAATTTGTTAGGACATCACTTGTTTAATCTTTCAGGAGTGTTCAATATTGCTTTCCAACATAATTTTTCCTAATTGCTAAGACTTCCGTAGTACTTTGAGTTGTAAGTAGGATTAATGGGAGATAGCCACTCATTACTGGGTTCTATCTATTACCTAGAAGAGAATAGGAAGGAAACTGAAATCAAGTAAAGATGTAGGTAGACAATTATCTATTTTTAACTCAAAATACTGGCTTTTGCAGGCATGAATATTTTTCATTTATTGTCATTTTGCTATTCCACCTTTAATATTTTATAAATAATCCAAGGGAATGAGCATACTTCATACTCTTTCCACCTCCTATTTTTCCCACAATGACAATCCTGTGAGGTGAGTTGGGCTTAGAGAGTGTAATTGGCCCAAAATCGCCCAGATGGTTTTCATGCCTAAGGCGAGACTAGAACTTATGGTCTTCTGGTTTCTAGGCCAACACATTAACTCCAGACCAAACTGGGGTATGTATAGGCTGCCAATTGCTTCATTCTATCTTTTTCTTCCCAGAAAGAATTGGATGATGAATTAAGATATCTCTACTCTATTTTGCTCGTGTTTTGAATTAAGGCAGGAAGTTGTGCTAAAAGTCCGATACAGCCAAAGTTATTTGAAGACAGATACTTAGATTTCTCAGCTGATAGAAAACCTTGGGACATTTTAATATCGTACAGTGCCATTCTTTATGAGAGGTCTCATCAGAGTCTTTCAATTTTATAGGATGATGCCAATGGGTGGGATGATGCCTCCAGGACCAGGAATCCCACCTCTCATGCCTGGTATGCCACCAGGTAGGTCAGGAATGACGAATCCATACTGTGGTGAGAGTTATTTAATTTTTTCAACTGGATCTATGGTTGCTACAGTTCTGGGATAAAGGGCAGGGACATAGAGCAGCTGTTAATGGGACTTAGAAAGAGTGCACAGGAACTAAATGTATTAAGTTCAGGCAGTGACAATTGCTGATAGAAGTTTTTCCTTCCTGCTCTGTCAATTGATACATTTCTGTTAACTCATAAGCTGCGTTTTTGATTGAAAGGGGAAAGCCTTTTTTATGTATTTGCTTTACCTTTCCTCCTTTTGGGTGAAGGCTTTGGAATAGTTCCAACATAACCTATATAAAATGTTGATGTTCAGGCTAATTTCATCCTTCAAAAATGGTAAAAAAATTCTGCTTCGAAAAAATATAGTATTAATATAAGGACTAATTTGTACATACATTTTTCTATAAATTTTTCTATATTTTTTGGAAATTCTTATTGCTTGAATTGTTTAGTAGTTTTAGTGTATATTTACACATTTTATAGTTTACTCAATGTGTCTTTATATTACCTATATTTATTTGGATTATATTGTATGCCATTGTAATGTACAACAAGTTTCAGTGTGTGCTCAGAATTAAAAAAAAGATAATTTAAGCATTGAGTGAAAGAATAATAGTCCCAAACATTGCCTGTAAGAAATTAGAAAATGTTATAGATTCCCGCCCTGGGAATTTTCCCTTAAAGGAGGCCTAAAATATTTTGTATAAATAAATGTTATCTCCAAATTGCTTCTAATAAATAAAATAATAAATAAAATTAAAATTTTAAAACAATCAGATTAAAGATGATAAAATTAAACCATTATTAAGCAGTCCTTAAAACAGAATTTGTAATCTAAATCCAGCCATGTATAGTATCCTTTGCACTTCTCTTGTGACTGGGCCCATACAAAAGACATGTCTCTCAGGGATTCAGGATATGTTTTCCAGTGAGGGTTCTTAAAACCACCTTCCCCTCATTACCAAGTAGATAGACTGATTAGTCTTACAATCATATCAAAAATATAAAGCAAAAATAAAAACAGGCTCTGATTCCAGGGTAAAAGAGATGAAAGAAAATACAGTAACAAAATACATAAGTGGTAAATACAATCACTGTTCAGGTAAATACATCATTTTTACAGGGTAGTCCAATCTGTTCAATGTAACAGGTCATTAGATCAGTTGCCTTAACTATAAAATTTAACAATTATCAATCTAAACATCATTACCAAGTATATTTCTGCATTTAATGCTTCTTTGTCTGATGTGTTAGTCCTCTGATGGAAGGTCAGTATTTGTGATCTTGCCTGTGGTATTGTTAATAAAATCCTCACCAAAGCATAATCAGAAATAATTAATCTACAGGTATGCCACCACCTGTTGGTCCTCGCCCTGGATTGCCTCCAATGACACAAGCCCAGCAGGTGACTAATCCAGGGGTACTTAACAGACCTCCAGTTCCTGTCATTGCAGTACCTACTCCCCAACCACCAGTTACCAAACCACTGTTTCCTAGTGCCGGACAAGTAAGTTTTCAAATATCCAATCACCAAAAAACTTCAGTGCATTAATTTTCTTTCTTTTCATGTAGGTTGAAATAGTGAATTATGGTACAAAAACAGTGGTATGTGTGTTACAACTGAAATAGCCAAATGGTATTATCTGATATTTTGTATTGCATTTTATGTATTCTTGTCAAAGGTTTCCTATTTACATCTTTTTTTTCCTGCAAAGAATGTATATACTTTTGTCAGTCCAAACTCAGAATAGAGGGAGGGAGGGTGAGTAAAGAGAATAATAGCTGCTTTAGCACATATTCAGGAAGTAGTTCTAATAACCACTTAATTGCAATTTTATTATCCTTAAAACATGTTGTGTACTTACAAAAATGAACAAAAAATTGAGAGCAGAATATTCTGTTCTGCACTTTTTAATACTAGATTAAAGTAAATTTTATGTTGATAGTGGAGAAAAAATAGTTATATACAGTATATTAACTATTTAACTAAAATTTAAAGTAACAATTATTTTTGCAAGTTAAAGTAGTACCTGCTCTTTAACAGAACTGCACTATAAATAAGATTTTTGTTTTTTAACTATTGACTTGAAAGCATAACTTTTAAATATCTACAAGAGAGAGTCATACATAGGGTTCTGTAGAAAGTTCATTCACAAGCTGCACCAAACAATTGGTTTGGAGTAGTTCATGTCCATACCAAACCATGTATTTTTGGTCCAAATATGGAATGAAATGCTATCTTGTTCCAGATAAGTATTAAAACACTGTTGTTAATAGGCAGCAGTGTTTGAAAGAGAGGGAAAGAGGATTCAAGCATCACAGACAAGTGGGCTGGTGACATGTGTCTTGTTGGGATCTACTGGAGGGACGAGAAGAAAGCAGAAGGAACACACACTAGCCTTATTCTCTTCATTGTGTAAAATAATCCAGAATCCTTGCTAGTATATTTTGGGACAATGGAAACGTTTTTCTTTTTCTTAAACCACAGCCCACCTGGAACAATTTGTCAGAATTTATGCATTGTGCTTATTTCAGGTTCAAAACAAAAGTAACATGTTACATTTTATGTGCATCCCTATTCATATACAAAAATCAGTCTGAGCTTTTTCCTCTTGGTTATTTTTATGCATTCATTTGGAGACTGTTTACTGTTTCCTTTCTTTTGTGCTGCAGATGGGGACACCTGTCACAAGCTCAAGTACAACCTCATCCAATTCAGAACTGTCAGCACCTTCTAAAGCTCTGTTTCCTAGCACAGCACAAGTACGCAGGAAGTTGCAGTTAAAAATTGCTTTGCCAATTAACCCTTTAAACCCTTATGTACACTTTAAAAATCTGCCTAAACATTGTCAGATAATTGTGGTTTCCTGATTATGTTTAGTTGTTCAGCGCAATCTGAGAATTCATTCATAATTGGGTAATAAAAAAAGAAAATTCTACATTGTGGTTCTAAAGGGTTAAAAAGAGAGCATGAAAGCAGTTAAGTGCATTTAGTGGGCAGTGGTTTACTTGATGCATGGTTGATTTTTTCTAATTTATGCTATTCTGATACATCATGTTAAATGTCAAATGCATCATGTGCTAAAATCCCAACTTAACCTAGTCTTGTTTTGGAGTTCAGTGATTAGTTCAAAATAATGTGCTGTTTGCTTGCCAAAGCATTCTGTCATGTGAAACTAAGCTCTTTTGTTGTGCGTAAATCCTTTCCAGCTTGTACTTCCCCATTGAACTTAAATATAGCTTTCATGGGTTGTAGGATAGGAAAATAATTAAAAACTGTAAGTGATAATTTGAGATGTCTCAGAACATCAAGGTATTTTTATACAAGGGATTGTTTTAAACAAATTTAACATAAAAATTGATACCTTAAGGCTCAGTCTTAAACATTCTGTTTGAATATTAATTTATCTCAGCTGATATTCCTAGATTAAATTGGTTTTTATTTTGAAAAACCAAACCTCTCACTATACCGGGTATAATACATAAAATGGCAGGTGGAGATAGTTTGTTCCTATTGTTCTAGACATCTCAAACTTAGCAGTATGTTTGTGTTGCAGGATTTATTTATTTTTAGTTTGCTACTTTTTGTGATAAAATAGAACTTTTACTTTGTATTAATTTAGCTGTGTCAGTATATGATAATGTTATAACGTTTATTTGAAAGATAACAATGTACTTACGTTTTTATTTTTGTATTTTTAAATACAGGCTCAAGCAACTGTTCCAGGCCCAGTTGGTACAGATTTCAAACCTTTGAATAATGCACCTGCAACTACTACAGAACCACCCAAACCTACATTCCCTGCTTACACACAATCTACAACATCCACCACTAATACAACAAATAGTACTGCAGTTAAACCTGCTACTTCTATAACAAGTAAGCCTGCTACTCTTACAACAACCAGCGCAACCAGTAAGTTGATCCATCCAGATGAGGATATATCCTTGGTAAGTTAAAAATAATTTTCTTATGCCTTTTCTTTATGATAAAATATAAGTAAAAGTTTTCAACTTCCCATATGATTTACCAGGGTTAAACAGTATAATTCTCAAAGCCTATCCTTTGTAGTATTTAGAGTGCTTCATTTTTTAGAGTTTGGGTGATTTAATAATTCTATATTTAATTCCTGCTATAATTGAGATAGCAATTAATACAGAACTTCGTAAACTGAATTAATGATTTGATTACTAAAATGTATCCATAAGAATTTCCTGAACTATAATTAACTACTGCCATGAGAATAGTGTCTCAATTATATCTGTGTTTCAGAATGAATCTTGTTTTGATTTTGCACTGATTAGATGTCCTCCATGTGTTTCCTCCATAGGAAGAAAGAAGAGCTCAGTTACCCAAATACCAGCGTAACCTCCCTCGACCAGGGCAGGCATCTATGGGCAATCCACCAGTTGGACCAATTGGAGGTATGATGCCACCACAACCAGGAATTCCCCCCCAGCAACAAGGAATGAGACCACCAATCCCACCTCATGGTAATAACAAATTAAGCTGTGTTGGAAGCTCATGAAATGTATTTAATTGTGGAATTAAATGACATATACTAATAGCAGTATTGCTGAAGGTAGATGTAATTTCATTCTTTCAAATTTTGCTTTTCAGGTCAGTATGGTGCTCACCACCAGGGCATGCCAGGGTATCTTCCTGGTGCAATGCCTCCATATGGTCAAGGGCCCCCAATGGTGCCTCCTTATCAAGGTGGACCTCCTAGACCGCCAATGGGAATGAGACCTCCTGTAATGTCGCAAGGTGGCCGCTACTGATGCTACTGCAAACGTTCTAATAGGTTTGGAGATTAAACCTTTTCTCATCTTGTGCTGTTAATATAGCCACGCTTCCATCAATTAAAACTTCATTGTGACTTTTAGGGGAAAAATCTTTCCACATGCAAGGAACTGTTGGACATTATTTTACATGGGAAAAATTATTTAGAATAATAAAACAGAACTTTCCCTGATGTTGCAATTTATACTGTATGGCTTCTTTTTCATGTTTCATCTAGGTTTTTAGAAGTGAAGTATAGTAAATATGGTTCGTTAAATTGTGAAGGCGCTGGAATTACATGAACGTACCATCTTTAAAGGCAAGTTCTGTAACCTTATGTTGCTGTTCATAAATGATGCCTTCACAGCACTTCAAGTGCTGTTGGACTTCACGTCCCCAACAATAGTTTGGTGAGGGCTTTAACTGTTGTCATCTACTTGTACACCTAAATCTGGATGTGTAACCATATTTAATGTAGAGTTCCTCCTGTTCCAGGGTTTATAGAATTGACCCACTAAATTCATGTGATTTTCTGTATTGTTTAACTTCATTGTAATAAAACAAAAGAAAAAAATTGTCCTTTTATTCATGACCAGCTGTGGACATCTGCCTGAAGGTTTGTACTGATGCATGCTACGATAGCTTGTGGTATAATAAATACAATTCCTGATGCTACATTGATATATACTGAATTGTTTGATCAAGTAGACATAGACCTGTACACTTATTAACAAGACACAACAAATAAATTTGTCCAATTTTCTTTATGGATTTTTAAGGGTTTTCCATTCAGTTTATTAAAATTTGCTCGTCACAAGTTGTTGATATATGTTGGTTTCTATGAAGTACATTTTATTGTGCAATACTTTTATTTGACTCAGGTTTCTTAAAGTAATATTTTACAAAGTTTAAGTATTAAATAATAGTATAGTCATTGTTTATATACTAATAGATTTGTCATAAAATCTCATATTTTTTAAACAATCCTGATGCAGAGAAAGACATTGTTAAGAAATTGGAAAGTGAGGACTGGTTTAGTTATAAACTACAATACAGTTGAAGTTGTCCAATATAATACCTTTCATGACATGATTTACTAGACTTGTAAAGGGTTAGATCTATATGACAGGATCATATTCTGCAAAGGATATTGGAATTGTGTGAAATTTTAGCTGTTTAACTGGACTGATTCCTATTTATGAAACAACTGGAAAGTAGAAGCAAAATTCTTTCCTTCAGTAGGTGGCAATGAGTTGTTCTTAATTGTAAGTTAAAAGGTATAGCATGTTTGGGAGAGTGTCCAAATACTTTAGGTCTTACATTTTTCATCTTCTAGTTTTATATCTGATATTGATGTGATGGAACCTTTTCTTGAGAGCCAGGTATAAGACGATATCCTTGAGTATTCTTTATATGATACTGTAAATGAGATATTTTGTTCTTTTTTCTGATCTAGGGGCAACTACATGTTAATATCACCAATTATCAATGTCTGAATTACTATTAATTCATTTTTTCAGCACGATTGGTTCATATTTAAAAATTCTGGCTTTGTAGTACTCACAAAGTGTCATTAATTCTTTATATACGTCCTTATTTTCTTAATAGTCCTCATCCAACACACAACTATAATTGGCAGTCTAAATATGTCTTTCTGATTTGATCACTTATTTTTTCATAAAAATAGGCAATCATGATCACTTGACTTTATTTTTTGTTTCATTATGGTCTCTTTCTGCCTCATTGCAGTAGCCTTTGTGTATTCAGATACCCTGACTATCTTCCAAAGAATTTATATGGTCGTATGGATGAGAATAGCTGGTATATTTGGAGCTTGCTTCATACAGATTCTTCTATTAGTGTGGCAAACAACTCCTCAGTTTAAAAATGGCTTATTAAATAGCTATTACCTGTGAAGTTTGTGGAAGCATACAGCTTCTTTGGACTGTGCCATTTGTTTGCTAGTTTTCAGTTCATACGATGGGTGTGAGATTTTTCCAAGAACCTTTTGCAAAATTTAATAAAAAGTTTTGTACATGACCTACCAAAAAGATTTTTCTGGACTATATCATATGAGTTTTTTTAGAAACAGACTAGTATTAGTTGCTTATCTTAAAACTATACTTTTAGTTATAGCATATATTGATAAGAATTTTAATTGTTCAGTGGTTGTATTGTTCCTTTAGCACTGCAGAAAAATCGAGTGCTGCTTATACTATATACTTAGCTTGTTAATACCTATTTTGTTTTCAGTGGGAGAGGACATTATGGAGCCAGTAGATCTTTTCTTCCTCTCCCAGGGGCAAATTTATTTCTCTCCTGATTGGAAAAGGGCCACATGGTTTCTGTCAGGAAATAAGGTTGTGTTTCCTACTATAAAATTTTCAATAGAACAAACTGCATCTTCAAGGTTATAAGCAAGGTGTTTATTTTTTATTTTGGAGAATTCAGATACCTTTTTTCGCATATAAGGGCTTATTTGTTTTCTCTGTAGCCTGGGTTCAAACAGTATAGAATATAACAGGTAGCTTTTTTATTTAAAATAAAATAATCCACTGGCCATAGTGAAAAAGAGATCTGTGAGAACATAATTTTGAATTCTGATTTTATTTATATTTAAAAATGCATAGTCCTGGCATTTATTAATACATATTACAATTGTCTTAATAATTGTACTGGTCTAGCTACTTCCATAAGTGGTATAAATTTTTGAAAAGCAGATGGATGTTCTTATAACATTTAAAAACTTCTACTGAATTAGTACAGAATATTCCATTGCTTACAACACTTGCTGTCAATTGTTACATAGCAGTGTCGATTTTTAAGGGGAGCTCAATTGGAAATTTTTCCCTATAGAAATCAAAGCTGATTTATAAATTCCATATCACATATGGACTTAAAGTTTTGAGACCAAACTTTCATTTGATCACTGGAATTCTGTTACTATTGATTGCATGTACTTTTAGCCTTAATTGGATCATGTTTTTCTAAAATTTTAAATTTTCTTCTTCCTATAGCCCTGCCATAGGACAGGCTGAGGCAGAGTCTCAGTGTTGCCCTGTTCAGTCTGAGGCAAGTGGGATTTATTTTATTCATTGTAGGGGCTTTCACAGCTTTATAGCTGTTGGATATTTATGTCCCCAAACTTGCAGCAAGTTTGGTGAAGGCTCCTATGTTTAATTTAATATAGGATTTTTATAATATTTTGATGGGCTCTATATTAATATTGATATAGTAACACTGGTGCTTTCAATTTACTAGTAGCAAGAAGTCCTAACGTGGGGTAAACATTTGCTCAAATATTAATCTCCTTGATATCCTCTCTGAAATTTTGGTCAGTAGAACCATTTTTTAAACAACTTGTTTTTAAAATATTGTGATAAATTAATAAGATTCAATAGTTCTGTTACCTGTGTTTAGTATTTTAAGAAAATGCCTGTGTTACAATTTGCGTTTTCATTGATACCTGTTTCTGGGACTTGGAGTAAATAATGTTTGCTTAAGCTAAATTTAAATTATTTTAAATTATTTATCATAAATATTAATGTAGAGCCTGAAGAATGAAGAAAAATGTAGATATGAGTTCTGTAAGATGGAAAACGGGGTTAATATTTACAAGGAAACCAATTATCAGCTTTTCTTCTCAAGATAAACAATTTGCAAAATCTATATGCTATGAAAAATATATTTGAGCATTTTCAGTGTTACTTGAATGCTTCAATAGAAATCGTCTTACTGACTTTGTAAAACATGCACAATATGTAGTTTGTTTTAAACTAACAAGGTAATTTCTGAGGAATGCTTGTAAGATTTCCAAGAAAAATTAAGATCAACAGCTCTTGAAACAAATACAACTTCAAAAGTTAAGACTATCTACAGAAAAATCCAGATTTTCTTGGCAGTCTCTTCACTTGCCCTTGCAGAGCCTCAAACTGCTTCTTAAAATTGAATTAAAAAAAGCTTGGGGATCTGACATGAAAGCTCTTCTAAAGGGAAAATCTGAGAAAAGTATTGTGCTTGTTGGTCACGGTTTTCCCTGATGTGGTCTTCTTCAGAGTCCTCAAACTGCTTTTCCAGGTTCCATTTTTTTGGGTATCTAATAGCTAAGACATAATGTGCTTACCTTGATGAGATTTTAAATGTTTAAAGCTATTGATGTTATAATGCTTAATAGCATGGTTAGTTCCTTGTAATTTTTCTCATTGCTATCCAGAACTATCTGTGAGTTCTAAAATTCTGGACAAATTAATTTTGGGAATTTTCCATACAATTTTGTCAGCTCAGTACCAATTATTATTCAGTGTTTAACTCACAAACCATAATAGTTTAGATAGCATGTTATAATGTTCTTTTTGTCTTTATATCATAACAAAAATATATAAGTATGTCTCTTGATCTAATGCTTCAGCTTAGAATGACATTACTTGGTAAATAGGAAAAGTAAAAATGTGGCATTAACGCTAAATGTCTTCATCCACATTGGGTCTTGTTTTATTACACATCACTGATTTTTTTCTAGCCTAAGTGTTAGCTTTCAACCAGTGTTCATAGTTATAATGGTATGGATAAATGCTTCTTTTTGGACAACTTTGACCATTTTAATCACAATATAACCAGGAATTTACACCTTGACATTTTTGGACTCATTCGTTCTGATCATTGAAAATAAATGTTCTACCAATTCTGTAACAAATATCTCCACAGATTTTCAAAACATTACCCAAACTCTTCTGAAAAAGCAGTTTGGGGTTTGTGTTGACAATTCAAAAAGAAGATACCACCAATTCCCACATTGTACATTTCCTTTCTCAATTTCCCTGTAAGAGTTCTAGTTTTTAAGATGTTTCTTTTCAAAGTTTAAGCAGTGGTTTCCGAGTTCTAGGAGGACAACTGTTGAGTGAAAATATATTGATAAGTATAGTATGCGTGTATTGATACATGCATGATTAGAATACTGTTTTAATCCAATCTAACCTGATGTCACAAATAATGCTGTTGTATTGATAGTGCTTCTGTTTATGTGAAACTGTAGAAATTAATTGTAGTATGCTAGGGAACATAGCTTTGCTTGGGTTGGAATGTTGCTGCCAGAATGCAATGCTAACTTGTCTAAATCTAAAAAGATACTTCAAATAATTTATAATTAGACCAGTAGCCTAAGTATATTATATGTTAATTTTACTAACAACCCTATTTAGCAAGCAGCAGTTTGAGTAATGTAATATGGTTCTTTGATTTTGGCCATTTTCAATATTTTAATCTAGGTTTTAACAGAAACACATAATTGGTATTAAAATTGCATGTCCAGACATCATTTGATTAATTTGCATTATGATAATCATTTCGTAAGTGAAAACATTTTATATAATTAAAATGCTATCTATATAAATTATATATAGATGTTAATACACAATATATAAGAAACTATAAAGTTGCTTCTAAAGTATTTACTGCACTTAAGAGCATTAAAAGGTGTCAGATCTTGCTGTGTGAAATAGATTAATGGTGTTTCAGCTACAAAAATATCCAAGCAATTATAAACAGAATAAAAGAATTGAGTATTACTGAAATAGAAAAACCTTGTATTCTACTTCATATTTTTACAAGACAGTTTGGTATTACATTTCAGCTCTGAGACCTTAAGATTTCAATTTACTGTACTCTGTTGTGAAGTTTAAGCCAATTTGTAGGCTTACTTTTGTGTTTGTGAAGTTTATTTCATTCTTCAGAGAAATTCTGAATATACAAAATATTGTAACTGAAATTTGGGCTCAAAACACGTCAGTTAATTTTTATTTTATTTTTAAGTAGAAGTTACTGCACTTCTGATAGGATAATACATTTTTATGACAGACATGTGTTGATGTATAGTGTCGTCATAATACAGATAATTTCTTTTCATTATCAGTAAAGTCACTAATATATCTCTACTAACAGTTTTTGAACATTGGCATATTCCTGCCAATGTTCCTTTCAAAATTTTGTACTTGGCATAATACGGGCTTAATCTTTGGAGTGACGTATAAATTATCGTGAATCTTAAAAATGAACATGCTTTTAGGTAAAATTCAGCCAGTAATTCTATTTTTATTTTGCACAAACCCAACTCATTCTTGATGGTTTAATTGTTCCATGTATGTGATAGAAGAACAGAGTTTTCACTGAAGCTCTTAAAAAGATTTCCATATCATAGCACAACAACCATTTAACAGTCAACTGTTTAACTGGCTAATTAATCATGAGGATTTTTTTTTCTTCAAATAAGTAAAAAGCCTGGGGTTTGATTTTTACAATTTAAACTTAAATCATGATTTAAGCTCCTTTTTGTTTAATATAATTTGTGTTTTTGTTGACTAGCAGCAGAATTTCAGCATTTGCTTCTTACTGGTAGAGAAGAAAAAATCCCAGCACTGCCAGTACAGGTTAGTTTAATCTGTAAGTACCGTGATGTTTGTTTGAAATCCTGTACTACAAATAATATGTTAGTACATGAGGATGGAGTCACTAGTAATATTAGGAGGGAAATATCTTCCTGCATCTAAAACTAAGACACATAGGCTCCCATTTCAAAAGGGAGTGAGGGATTGCAATAGATAGGCAAATTGGGTTAGTGTATGGATTTATTTTAGTCAGACCTAGAGTGATATATTTCTTTGAAATTGGAAACCATTTGAGGAGTTGGTTGAAAAATAACCAATCTTGTTTGTGGGGGAAATTGATATTTTTGCCATAAACACAAAAGCATAAATGAACTATTCTGATTCTTTCTCTTTACATACACCTACTAGCGTTATTGATGAGAAGCACATCTTTTGCTATGATGTGCTTTTAGTTACGAGTCACTATATTCTGAAGTCTGTGCCCCTAATTCACAACTCTGCAGAAAATAAGCAGTTCTCACTTAAATAGTTTCATGTCTCTTACAGCTGCTTCTGGGTATCTAGTATTCTTTCAAGTAAATGTTTTTTGTGGCACTGCCGTACTACTTAAATTGGTGGTTTGTGTGAAGCTGTAGTTGCACCTCATTGGAATTGCATGTTTCCATATCTTTAATTTTCTGCTTTGTCTAGCCAACATTATCATATCTCAGCTACTTATAAACATTTACTGTAAATGTAGCAGCTCAAATTATCTGAATGTTTTAAATAAGGATTATCCACAGCAGATTAGAAATACAAGTTGTTTAACGTGACTACACTAATGTGTCTTTTTTCTAAGCATTCCCTGTATAATGACACTATTGCTTCTTTGCATTTTCAGTCTTCTCAATGCCATCTGTGGCTTGTTTATGAAACAATGGCTGTTCCATAATGATGGGATTTCTTTTTGTCAAAATCTCCACCTAGAAGCAGAGAGTTTAATAGATTTTTCTTAAAACTCACATTGTAAAGTTAAATCAAATATGCCAGAGTTGATATAATTTAGTTCACTTGAATTTGATTCTTACTAATTGATGATTCCACATCAATAATGTTTGCTTTAGGGTTGAATTAGAATGCAGCTGAAAATAACAGTTTTATGTTATCAACATGGGAGCTTTTTCTGTTGTGCTGGGTTATGGAACTAAAAATTTACCATAATTCTCAAAACTAACAGCTTAGGATGTAGAACTATTTCAAGTATTTATTCCTTATTAATAGATATATCAGAAAAATAATTTCTTTTATGAGCAGTCTGATTTATGAATAAAGGCTACCTACAGAAATACACCCTATTTATCATTTTAGCATAGGTGTGAAGACAGTACAATTTTTGAGGATATGGTCACTCTACTGATGTGATCACCATTATAAGAAAACTATACTTGAGCACTGTATTTCTGATATCCAAAATTCTAAATTCTATAAATTACATAAAATGGAGAGAAATTTTGTTTTAAACCCAGAAGAAATTATGTCCCAGTGGAGTTTTGCTGAACTGTTTCGGATCTGCTGTTTCATAAGAATCAAAAGCTCTAGTCTTCCCAGCACCTTCTGCCTTTGCTTTCGTTAACCATTGCTGTTGCCGGTGTCCCAGCACAAAATATCCCATTGGCTGGTCTGCCCTTGTTGCCCCCACCTTCCGGTCTCCCTTATTCAGCTACTGATATCCTTAGCTTTTTCCTTTACCTCCCATAATTCATTTCTGCTCAGTTCAGAAGAACTCTTGTTTTGTTCCAAGCATTGAACATTCAAATTTTTTTTTGCATTTAATCACAAACCTGAAATCAACTACAGTATTTCATGCATGAAAGGTGTTGCATATCCCTGCCTAAGATTTAACTACTTTTACATTGATTTGGGGGAGGGGGGAGATACTGAAAAACAGTCATTGATATAGTCCTTTTAATGTGAACCTTGTGGGATATTGTTAAATTACTATCTTTCTGAGGAAATAGAGTTCTTTCCTTACCTGTACCCTTTAACTGAAAAAAGTTGTTACACTTTAATTAGTGTGTGAATTCATGTGCTATTCTGGTGGTGCAATTGTCACCAGA
>JANHFJ010004333.1:21240-33531 GCA_032468195.1 Cerberus rynchops | reverse complement strand
TTAATTGATTTTTAATTATTATTCTATGTGTTTTTTAATGGCTGTACACCGCCCCAAGTCCTTCAGGAGAGGGGGCGGTATATAAATTAAATTAATAAAATAAATAAAATAATAATAAATAATATATGCAGAAAGCCCTCCTCCTTCAACAATGTATCCAGATTGACAGCTAAATCTTAGTTTGACAATTAAGACCATAAATAAAGAGATGTCATTGAGAACAGGGAGTAGATATAGACTTCCTAGCAGCTGAGGTAGGACAAAAATCTATGGGTGGAAGCTTTACAGTGAGAAATCCAAATTGAACCACAGAAATCTCCTGGCTATGAGAGCTATTCAGTAATGGAACAGCCTGCCTCTTAAGGTGGGTACTTCATTACTGGATGTTTTCCAGAAAAAATGGACAGCCATTTGTGCAGAATGCTATGAGGTTTGTTGCACTGGCAGGGATTTGAACCAGAAGAGGCTCCAACGCCAATTCTATGATTCTAAGAGTGAGGGTATTACATGGTATTAGCTCACCTGTGATGCTATTTTGGTTATGTATCCTAGTCTTTCTGGAACATAAAACTTCAAGAAATAGGACTACTTGGGGAAAAAGAAATATGTCTGCTTCTAAATGTCTCCTTTGCATCAGTGTACATTCGGCTCCACAGACCAGTGTTGGTGGGTGGTAGCAGCGGGGGGAGGGTATGCTATTCTGCACACAACCTAATCTCATGCATGTGCAAATGGAGCTTTTCGTGTATGCCCAATGCTTGCATGGACCAGGTCCCAGTCCACAGACTTGGAGTTGGGGACCCCTGCTCTAGATTATCCATTATCTGCTGCCTAAAGCTACTACCATCGTAATGCTGGAACCATTCCTCCTTAAATGAGAAGGGTTCATGATTCAAAATAAATCTAATCATTTGCAGAACAAGTCACCTAAGGAAAATCTGTAGTTGCATTTCCTATTTTCAGCAGCTAATTACAACTTAAAATTTAGTCAACAGTTAAACAAACTGCCCATAAGCCTGGCTCATTTCCTTGAAAAACTAAAATGGTAAGATTTCAGCTTCATGTGAAAGACAAGTCAGAAACCAAGTGAAACAGAACTAAATCCTAGTTTAATTCTATCCCTGGTCACATATGAGAAAGATGAGGAAACACAAACGTACTGTCTAGCACTTCATGCTGGTTATTTTCTACTCTATGTGTGCCTAAAACATTACATTAATGTTTTAGATGCTAGATGAATTATTACTTTACTATCTTCACAAAAAACCTATCCACATAAATTTGGCTGAATCCCGAGTCCCCAGGGAGAGGGGGCGGTATATAAATCGTGAAAAATAAATAAATAAAAAATAAAATAAAAGATTGCGAAACAGCTATTTAAAAAGGTGGTATTTTTTTCCCCCAAAAAATCAAGGCACTATTCTCTTCTTTACCCAACAATCTATTAAGCAAATCCAATGTATAAATAAATGAGCAGAGACATCTAATTACTGTTCCGCAGCAACTTAAGTTTTGTTTGTGCTTTAAGCCATTTCTAAAATTGCCCGTAAATGTATTGTGCATGATCCATCAGAAGATAAACTCTCTTGAGTTCAAATGAATCCAGGGAAAAGAAATCTAAATAGTTGCTTAACTCTTCCACTAAAAAAACACCAAAACTTAAAACAGCTTAACCTCACCTAATCTAAATATCTTGGTATACATTTATATATAACTCAAGTGCTTGCAGTAGATAGGGCTTATAGCAGTAAACTGACTTAAAAAAAAAAACAATTTCTATGTACTTTTTTTAAAGAAATACCTGGTGTATAAGTGAGAAACTTCTGAGTATATTACTGTATCACACAACTTTTTTTTTTCTGCTCAATCATGTCCAATTTTAGGGGACTGCCTAAATAAGTCCCTGAAGTTTTCTTGACAAGTTTTTTTTTCAGATTGGTTTGTCATTGTCTCCTTCCTAGGGCTGAGAAAAAATGACTGGCCCAAAGTCACCCAGCTGGATTTGTACCTAAGGTAGAAATAGAGTTCATGGTCTCTCAGTTTCTAGCCTAATGCCTTAACACCAAACTTGTTCTCATGTGTCTTTTTTACTTTAGTATTAGAGTAAAAGGGTTTATTTTATACAATGAAGAGGGCGTTCAACACTGGAGCTGGTTGTTGGATTAACTGAGAAGTTGTTCCCATAATTATTCTTGCCTTTTTTTTTGTCTCTTGCCTTTGTATTTAATACATTTAATATTTTTATATTTATAATTTTAATCGTAAGCCACCCAGAGTTATTCTTTAGAGTGAGATGGGCAGCATACAATTTAAAAAAATAAATATTCATAACATGGAAAACGATTTGGCATTGCTGGAAAAGTAGTCACAAATGTGGAAGAAGAATCCTCTGGCAGAGTACACAGTATTGGGTCTTACAGCATTAGATAGAACAACAGAAGAAAACGGTGCTGCAGGGGTTGATTGCAAAATGAGAAGACAGTGCAGCCAGGCAGCTGTGAAGGCAAACAAAATTCTGGGATGCATTACTGGAGGGCTCACGAGCAGTAAAAAGGAGGTCCTAGTCCAGCTATATAGGGCTTTGCCCAGACGTCATTTGTGTCCAGTTCTGAAGATTTCACTTAAAAAATGGTATTGATGAGATCGAGCATGTCCAGAGATACATCAAAAATGGTGCAAGGTCTGAGAGACAAAACAATATTAGGAAAGATTGGAAATACTGAATATTTACAGTTTGGATGAAAGAAGAGAAAGGGGGAACACAATTGAAATATTTTATAATTAAATATATAATTTAAATATATTAAATGAATAAGAATCTACAAGGAAGCATTTTCAATATTAAGCAAAAATCAAAAACACAGGGGCATAAGCTCAAGCTGACAGGAGGGAAGTTCAAAAGTAATATTTAGAAAGTATTATTTCACAAAAAGACTAATGGAAGCTAGGAACCAGCTTCCAGCAGAGGGAGTGTTTAAAAAGTCATAAAGTCATACAGTCATAAAGTCATACAGTTCATGTATGACTGTGCATGTGACCAATAAAATTTGAAATTGAAATTAAACCGAATTTAAACATGCTTGGGTTGAACACATCATCTGACAAAAATTCTAAAAAAAAAAATATTTTTTTTGAAAAATTTGAAGGGCAGACTTGATGGACCATTTTTTCTGCCATCAATTTTCTATGTTTGTAAAAAAAAATGGAGAACCATAAAAATAGTATTTTGTTAAATGATGATCTATAAAGTAGGACTATTTTTTTTTCAGGAGGTGAAAACTATGATCCAATTTCAAATCATGAATGATTTGACTTTAGGACTGATAAATACTGATTAATTCACAGGACAAATTTATATTTACATTTGTGAGCTTAATAGCAGGTTAAAAAAATCTTAATACATTATTTTAATATATATAATATATATATTTGATATATGTAAAGGATTTTTTTTTGTTAGGTAGATAGGTAAATAATGAAATATTTATTACATGATAATCAACACTGATTAAAAGCCCTTGCCTTAATCACAATCATTCTTGCTACTTGTAAGTAATCTCACCCACTCGTACAGAGAAAATTTTTTAAATTATTGATAACTGGAGACGAGAGTTTCTGGGTGCCTAGGACATATTATTCTGTACACCAAAGAGAATTGGATCTCAGATTCATCGAGGGTACCAATTTTCCTCCAGTTCTTCCAGCACAGTTGGAAAGTCTAGAGTCAAAAATAGGTTGGGCTACACAACAAATGCATCTCATTTGCTTTCAGTATCACCTCTTCCCCTGTTTGGCTATTTAAGACAATGACTCAAATTTTATTTTAAAAACAAATTTGTTACATTAAAGCTTAAGTAAATCTAGTATAAAATAACTGTGTATAATCAGAAATATGGTAAATTTTCATGGTCTTTCAGATCCACTGGGTCTATTCTGAAGACAATCAAACACAGAAGTAAGATAACTCTTGAATGGATTTATCTGAAACAATATTATATAGCATGGATGCTCAGTAAAGCTGTTGTAAAGTTTCATTCCAGTTGATCTGATTGAGTCACTCCTTCAATTTAAACTTTCAGACTGAATTACTGAACCATGTTGAATAAAATCAAGTATATTTGAATTACTTTGGATATTTGATGGGCTTTGGCAAGCACATAGACCCATTTTTATCTAACTGAATTGACTGGATCCTGGCACTACTTTAACTCTCAGCTGATTTAACTTTTGAGCAGAAAACAGATGTTTAACATCCCTGGCATATAATCTGCATCTTCTGAACTACATTTTATCTCCTTCAGGGATGCCCCAGCTAAATCAGCCATAAATCAGTTTCAGTTTCCCTTCATTTCAAAACTGGAGATGAGTCAATTTTGTAGTTCCAGTCCTTAAAAGAACTCTCTATTAAAAACCAAGAGAATGAAAAACCTAGTCTTTTCCACTTCTGAAGCCACATTCCACAAATTCTGGCCTCAGCCCTTCACAAAAGATTAAACACCAAAGGTCACAAACCCTGCTTTGGCCCACCTGATTTATCATAAAACAGGCAAGGAATGGCACTCAGATACTAGCTGATTCTTAAATCACAGTTTTATGTATCAGGGGAGCAGTCAATTTTCTCACTACATCCTTCCCAAATATTCTTCAAAATGGGAGTCTGTCTAGTGGTGTTTGTAGAGAATGACCAGATCAGACTTTAGAGAGATAATAAAGAAGCTGATCTACTGTAAAAAGCCATCTATATCAATCTTTATTACTGATTTTTTTTAAAAAATATTCCTTTTCATAATTTTAGTCCAGAATCATTAATTTCTCAAATTGTGATTTATTTTTTAAATATAACTTCATTAATTTAAAAAAAACAAAAAAACAAAATACATTTAAAATATTTTTAAATAAAAAACTAACAAAAAGATTGAGAATAGAAAGTCCTAATATAGAGAAAATTAGTGGATAGATGTACAATAAAAGAAATGATATAGAAACTAAAAGACAAAAAATGACTACTGATTTCTTTTACAGCAGATATGAATAAAAAGAGTTGAACTCTTTGTTTACAAATACAATGTAATCTCCATTTTTAAAAGATAATCTATAAATATTACTAATACTAAAATCCTTATATCATGGTTTCATTTTGTTCTATTTCAGGCAAAAAGTGCAAAAGAGACTTCCAGATGGTATGAAATTTAGCCAATGTCTTTTCTTTAATCAGATGAATTTTGTCATCCCAGACAGCAAAATCACTTTTACCAACCAATTGTGAATCTTTCCGATGCTGGGCATATAGAAAGTCTTGCTGTCATTATCATATATAAGAATAAAATGCCAATCATTTATTCCAAACTAAGATTTATTCTTTAAATAACCCACTTTTTCATAATTGATAAGAATCTGAAATTTCAACCAGAATTCTTCCATTAGAAGAAGATGCAGATGAGTGGAGGATTATCCTTCATTTTCTCTCCAAGGATTTCAAATCAAAATCAACACACACACACAAATCCATTTTTTACAAGGCCCACCACTTGAGTCCATTAAGGGGTCAACAGTATTAAGCTAAACAAATGGGCTAAATTACCATAAAGCAACTTTGTATTTTTATAATCTGGTCTTGGTTAATTTAATTCCTTTATTTATTTATCTGAAATAATTGATGTACTATATATGAACAAAAGCTCTTGAGCCAGCTGGATAAAATTTGAATGCAACAATAATTACAAAAGCCATTTGGGATAAAAGAAATATAACAAAGTTTGCAGTAGTAGCAGCAACAGCAGCATATGAAAAACTATGACAAAATGTACAGATCTTTAAAAGAAGCCAAGGTGGAGAAAACTGTTCAAGTTAAAGACGATGGAAAACAATACTGTAAGCTTTTTGTTACATGTATGCCTTCGAGATGACCTTCAAGATGATGCAAGTGATTTTCTGTGGATATTCTACAACCAGGTCTCACCACCAAATGAGTCCTCTGCCTCTCCTTGTGGAGTGAAGGAATAGGAAAGAAACCCTGCAGAAGATCTTAGGTGGCCTAAGTTCTTTAGAATCTTAACATCTTCTTGTCCTGAAACATCTAAGATAAATATGACAAAGGACACAAACAAAGACAAAGAGGATTTTATTCCTGATATCAATTAATTGGCAAGTTGAAACAGGCAGTCTTTACAGTAGTATAAAATCCAAGATGTCAAGAACAGAACTACACATCTGGGCAATGTCTAATATCTTTTAACCCTGTTGTCAGACAACCAGGTCAGTTTTAAATGATTGCACTTTTCATAGTAATTGTGAACCACTAGCAAGTTCTAATTTGTTACTAAGCCGTATATTACCCTGTTTCTAATAAAAAAATATCTCTGACCAAGGCTTTAGCAAAATAATTTTGAACTGACTATAATAGGAAAATTAGATTCCATTCAAATCAAACTTAAACTTGGATTTTTCCTATTTAGCATGATCATAATCTCCATTAGCATAATTTAGCTAGCAAGGTAGCACAATCATCTGGCAGCTACTGTTGTGAAATGGTGTAATATTCTGATATTATTAATAAAGTCTCTCATATTAAGCTTGATTCCTGGTTATAGCAAGGATACCTTTGTGCAGTTTTCTTGGTAACAAGACAGAAACCATTCAGTGCTGCCTTATTCCAAACTGACTTTTCCCCAACTTTCGTTAAGCTAGTCTATAATACTGGAATTTCTCAATGGTCTCCCATTCAAATACTAACCAGATTTAACTAACCCTGTTTTTTATGAGATCAGCCAAGGTCAATTATACACTGCCATTTGCTGTGACCTGTTCCTATTCATTTGTATATATTTACTCATTCCTTAGATTTATACTCTGCCTTCCCTTCAGTAGCTCCAATGTATATAGTGCTCTCTCCTCCAGTTTTTCCCATGACAATCCTGTGGGGGATTGGGCTAAGAAAACGACTGACCAGTGAGTTTCTATGGGTGAGGGTGTACAAGAACTTGAATCTCCCCACTCTTAACCCAACACCTTAACCACTATACCATACTAGTATTAGAAAGTATTATTATTACTACTACTTACTAATACTTAGTATTAGTATTAGACTCAGAGGTTAAGGGCCTGTGATAGAAACTTGGAGATTGTGAGTTTTAATCCTGCCTTAAGCACAAACCTAAAGCTGGGTGAGCTTGAACTAATCAATTTTTTGTCAACCCTAAGAAAGAAACAATCAAACCTTGCCAAGAAAACTGCAAAGACTTGTCCAGATAGTATCTGAGAATTGGACACAATTAAACAGAAAGAAAAAAAAAACTCCCAGAAATTAAAAAAGATAACATCCATGATTTTTAGTTTATGGTCTTTGGACTTATTCACTGTGTGTCCCCCCCAAGAGCTGAACCTCATGCTACTGTAGGAGCCAGCAAGTTCAAGATAAAAAAGGTTGAAACAGACAGACTTCTAGCTGAAGAAAGAACCTGGCTATGCAACTGATGAAGCAACCTAGAATCCATGAAAGCACAAGAAATATTATCAATTCTGCCATATACTCTTGTTTTTCCACAGAGACAGTCCATTTTTGCAATCAGGTATTTAGACCATCAGATGCCAGAGTTTTCTTCTCCAAAGATGAGAGCCACACACAGAGTGCCTTCCCTGTACAAATGCAGCATGTTAGATCTACATCCGATCTTTCTTCCAAAGTAGAAGACAGAGTGGTATACAGAAAGTGCCCTGATAATCTCCTTTAAGGATTAACAAGTCTTGATCTTACATAGGTGGTGGAACCCTGAATCTTCAGACTGCTTCTCAGACATTCTTGGAACATTCTCCTTTCTTCCCCTTAGGGACTTCTGCATTTCCATAGTTTTCTCCAGAGCCTTTTCCCAAAACAAGAGAAACTTCAAGTCAACAGACTAGAAAAATTAGCAGAGTTGTGTGATCTTAAGGAAGAGCTCTTTTCTTTAAAGAGGTAGTGCCTGGTGGGAGTGGGATGGGTTAAAGGGACATATTAAAATAGTAATAAAGAATAAAGATTCATTCCAAATCCTACTTGCTCCAAGCCATTCTTAGCAAGGTTGCCTGTTTCATCAGACAAGAGTTCAAACTGAACCTCAACCTCTCAGAGCTTTCTGCTAAGCCACCCAGACTGCATGACCAAAACTGAGATTCCTTGCAGTCGCCATACTTACATGGTATCATCAGTGCGGACTGGCAGACATACTCCACACGTGGAGGCTGGTAAAGAGCTTTTAATTATTTTGAATTAATGGTTGAGAGACAATATCCCTTTATCTTCTCATCATTAATTACTACATCCTCACGATCACTCTGAGTTATTTAGAATGAAGGGGATTCTCAGAAGTCTTGCACTAGTTTCTTTCTCTTGGCAAGATGTAACTTGATGGGTACGCTGGTGGTTTGAGTGCTCTTTTTAATTACCCAATATGGGGAGATTATATCTTTGTAATATTTCTCAGGCGCCTAACTCAGAATATAATTGCATGCCTGAGCTATGGAGAGAGTCACTCTTTTGTATATTAGCTTATGGTTGATTCCCTACAATCTTTGCAGACGTACTTGGTGGTGACTAGAAAGGTACAGTGTGGGCCAGGATTATACCTTTTAAGATTTCTGTCTTCGGCTGAGGATTGCCACAATTTTTCAGTCCCAAACAAAATTTTATCTGCTTGGCCTGGTGCCAAAAAAAGAAACTGTGATGGTGGGGAGAGAGTCTCTCCTGTAGCCCATGTGCTTGCCGTTGCCTTACACGCATGTTCTCTCTGTTAAGGCCTGCTGGCCAGCAAAACCCCGAGCTATTCCTCATAAAGCAGCATCTCTGACCTCACCACCACACTTACTTCACCTACAGGCTGGAAATAAGTCATCAGATAAAGAGTTTCCTATGCAATCCCACTTCACATAAAAACATTTAGGCATCCTAGCAAAAAGTCGAAAGCACATCCTGGTTACAACATTTGCACAAAGCTGACACAGCCCCATCTTTGTAAAATCCTCCTCCCATGAGCATCAAAAGGAAGTGAGAAAAATTTTGCAGGCTACAAACAATTATCTTCCTGTCGATGGTCTTTAGCCAATGGTGGCTGGCTGCATAACAAGGTGATACCATAGGACCATCTTAACTAAGACCACATAAGAAAGAACAAAGAAAATGACGCAGAGCTTAATCTGTCAGTTGACTGCAATATACAGCTGTGAACTGCCACTCAAGGAGAAATGGGAAACACTGCAGACTGAGATAGCCTCATGTCCTTCCATTTCATCCCTTATTCAAATACTTTCTTAAATGTGCTTCATCTCCTTCCACAGAAATCTCGTCTTTTTTAAAAAAAAGAAAAGAAAAGAAAAGAAACAGAGGAAAGGATTGTGAAATAAATTTAAAGCAAAAGCTCTGAACCAATCAGTTTCACAGAGGCTGAATTAATTCCTCATGCTAATTTAGCATCAGCCAATGTTAACAAGCCTCCTACAGTCGGTCAGTATTTCTTTTGAAGTGAAACAATATGGTGAAAAGATTCCCCAACTGAAGTTCTTATAAGATGAAAGAGTCTAGACTGCCAGAGTTTATCACTTCAAAGCAACAAACGGACCATTAACTTAAAGAGTAAATGCTTTGGCAAGGGACAGTATTTGACAAGCATCTCAAATAAGCCTTTTCTAGACAACAGAAAAGGATGATAATTACTGAGGAAATCCACGTCTCCCATGTATACTCAAGCAGGCAAGTTTACACAATGGCATACATGATTCCATCTGCCAGTCCTGATGGAAGCAGGATTCCAAAGGTTTAGCGGGAATGGTAATATATACCCCATTATAAGCAAGTACTTTTAAAAAAAGAAAAAGAAAAAAATAAGTGCGGATCATCTAGGTGGTTTTTAGTGACATATTGTGCCAAGTTGAAAACTGCAATTCAGAAATTCCAATTACAAAAACAGAAAATAGCATTCCCCAGATAGAAATGCTGGAGAGGAAATGAAGAAGCAGCAGTAGACTGGCAAGCTCCTGGTCTGTTCTTGAATAACCATGAACTTTCAAAGGCCCTACAGTGCTCACGATTCAAGTCACACTGTGGCTGAGATCACTGGACATAATACTGGCTGCGTTCCTCTCTCCCTCCCTTTTTTCGCCTTCTGCTGCCTAAATATTTACATTCAATCTTGCTTTCTGTCAAATTCCAAATCACTGCTTCCTATTACACCCCTGAGCCCTCCAGTTCATGCCATACTGATTTTTTATCATTGGGATGGTATTTGGAAAAAAGGGGGGGAAACTTTAACCACAGAAATTGATGGGTTTTGCTAAATGGGTACATACCAAGGCATACAAGAACAGACAAAAAGCAATCAGTAGAAAGCAAAGAATTACCCAAGGAATGATACAGCCATGCCTTGCGACAAAAAGCAATGTCTGTTTAATGTTTGGCAAAGTTACACACTTTAACTAACCTGACCAAATGTTGAATATTCAACAGTCAGGGTTAATTTGATATAATTAACACAGATGTGAGGTGAAGAAAAGGAAGAACTAGGATTTTTTCCAGGTAGTACTTCAACTTGTTGTCCTGGGGACTGCAACCAGATTAATTGTCCCAAATGGTCAACCTCTCCAACATGGTTACTTTTGAACACTCTGGGAGGTGAAGTCCATCTCTTTGGGAATCTATCTAGCTTCTGAAAAGCTGGGTCAGATAGATGAAGAATCAGGTCTAGTCAGCTTTCTCTGAACCTACTGAAAATCAAAACTATTAATATAAACATTGGGAAATTAGTAAGTGAAGAAAGATTCACCATGTTAATATGTGTTCATCTTATCTAATACAATATCTGTTTTGGTTTTTTTTTGTCCCACGGCAAGATCTTTCCTTCCCCTTTTCCTTCTTTTCTTTAAAAAATTCAGTTCCCAGAATAACACCGGAACTTTAAAAAAAAAGATTAATTATGGTTAACCTTGTTTACCTCTTCCAAAAGGAATATATAAACCTGTTTGGTGCTTGTTCTCAGTGGAATTTTAGGTACATTAATTTTCAATGTAATTTTATAATACAAAAGGTTGTCAGAAGTGGGAAGTTGCTTTTCAAGAACATGCAAATCATTCGCATGTCTACACAAAGATCAGAATCAGAGTTCAAGCGCAGAATCCTTAATAAACATTGCAATATACTTAAGCCACAGCATACTTATTTGGAGATTGTCTTGGGACTTTCTTTTATGAGAACATGGATAAATTTGTTCTCCTCTTGCGGTCTCCTATGTTATCTAACAATCCACAGCATGGGAGTCATAATGTAGGTGACTGGAAAAAAAAATATTATGGCCAGATTGTACTTGCTTAAATCATATTAAAATTGAGAGAGGTAAGGGAGCCCAAGACTAAATAAACATATATTTCACCATCACCAGTTTGAGATTCATATGTGCAGGCAAACATCTCTAGAGACATACAGAAAGTCTTGATCATTCTTTTCTGAAACTTACGCTTTCCTTTCTGTTCCAGTTTACCTACTGGTGAAATTCAACCAAATCTTGGAGAAAAGGCTTTGTAGTGTCACATTCTAACGTGCTTGCATTTTTAGTGCTGGAATTAGAAGAAACAGCAATATATCAAGCTCAGGAAGAGCCCATCTTCCATCCTACACCATCATTCATATTCCATGGGGCTTGGAATCACTCACAAAATATGAAATCCACGCAATCACACACAAAATATGAAAGTGAGGGAGAGAGCTTCCCTACCAGTACCGCCACTACTCAGCCACCAAGTGTAAATGTCTGTGTTGATTCACAGCAAGATCTGGAATGAGCCCAGATGATTTTTCTGCAGGATCCTAGAATCCTTCCCCACTTTGAGGGTCTGCAGAGAGGTTTTCAGTGGAATCATGCAAACTTGAAAGGGAATAAGGATGCAGAGAAAGAATTTGTTTACTTAACATCTTTTTCAAATTTCCTCATATGTCAAACAGAGACAAATTTGTATGTGTGTGGCTTAACTTGAAATAAACCGAGCAAAGAAGCTTTCAGCACCACTTGGAAGGCTACAGCTGTTTGTCTCAGGAAGCCTTACAAAAAAAACTCCTCTGCTTTTCCCTGGATCTCCCAAGGATTGTATTGTGAAGTGGGGTGAACAGCTCAGTGCAGCTCTGTGAGAGTCACTGATCTCCTTCCAATCCTTCCAATGGGACAGGCAGAATTACTTAGTTGAGAATGATCTATACCCGTGATGGCGAACCTATGGCATGGGTGCCACAGGTGGCACGCAGAGCCATCTTGCTGGGCACACAAGCTGTTGGCC
>JANHFJ010004332.1:31040-43283 GCA_032468195.1 Cerberus rynchops | reverse complement strand
TAAATAAATAAATAAATAAATAAATAAATAAATAAATAAATAAATAAATAAATAAATAAATAAATAAATAAATATGTATTAACATATAGATGTCCCCACAAAATATGGCATCTGGGCTCTAATTTATTTCCAAATAAAGTATATCAATGTTTTCATATGCTCATCAGAAAATAAGGGATTGTCAGTTTGCACAATCAAAGGTTCTAGAAAAGCACCACAGTAAGAAAACTGGGTGCAAAATGTCCATTTCCTTTCCAATAGTTTACAAAATGATTGCATTAATATTTCTAGAGTGATAGGAAATGCTCAACTATCTCCTCTCTGCTATTCTTTTGCTTCTTTCAAAACATGTATTCACCTATGTTTTCTTGCTGTTCCTTTATTTTTTTTTAACCTTCCTCACTTTTAGGAAAATTAAAATGTGGTGAAAATCTATTTATGTCAACTCATCCTTATTCATGGACAAGAGTAATTCAGTCTTGGTATGATGAATACAAAAATTTCAAATATGGCATTGGAGCAAACCCACCAGGTTCTGTTATTGGCCATTATACTCAGGTAGGACTTTTTCATATCTTTGCCCTTTCTGTGTTCACCAAGTATAAATCCACAAAAATGAATAAGATAAAAAGGTAGATTCCTTTGAATTAAGCTCAAGTCCTTGGCTGATCCTGAATTACTAAACTAAGCCAGGCCTGGTTGTTACATAGGAAAATCATGGCTTGAAGCTAAACTTAAAAATTGAGAAAACACCCCACAAAAAGAGTTGAAGAAGCTTCTTGGATAGAGAAGCAAAATGTCTTCAAAGAAAAACCAGAAAGTCCAGTTGACTCGTAGAAGAAAGGACCTTTGGGATAACCATGACCTGGATGACTGAGAATCTCCACAGACACCCCACAAAAAGATAATAGCAAAAAATTTATTGTGCTGTAGCCAAGAAAATCAAAGAACTAGGTATGTCATTAAAATCACTAAGTAATTCCATAAACATGTTGTGGCCCGTTGACTGCCAGCAGAGCTAGCAGCAGAGTCAGATGAGGAGGAGTCTGGGCCAGATTTGGAGCCTTTTAGGTTAGACTTTCATGAGGAAGCAGAAGTAGAGGTAGATGCAGACCCAGGGCTTTCTGTCCTCCCCGAGGTGCAGAGGCAACTGAGTGACAGGGAGGAACAGATGGGGCCCATAGAGAAGAGAGGAGAGCAACAGAAAGCAATAAGCCGGCTCTCTGGGGAAAAAAAGTCATAGACACTAGCCAGCTCCTCCCTGGCTGGGAAATAAATAGCAGGGGTTTGGGAGTGGCCCATTGTCACAGACAAGCATTAGTTTTCCAGTGTATATCAATCAAGTCAGATTAATTAAAAAATACTAGACTGTGCGGAAATAGACTAATGCTGAAGATAAAAGGAAAGGGGACATATTTTATCAATGGTTGGATAATAGAGGTAGAAATTATGATTTTAAAAAGTATTACTATGTAAGCAACTGACCCAGACAGTACACTGTTCACTAAGCACTTATTGTATGTAGAGAAAATATAAAAATAAATGAAAAAAAATTAAGTTGGATTCCTTTGCCAGAACCAGGTTTGTTGGAACTAATTGCTCTGTATTTGAGCAAATGAGTCTGCTGGGAAACAATGGGCAGTGCATTTGCCTCAGTCAGTATGAACATGGATTGTTTCTGCTTGGCTTAATCAATGAATGTTTTATCTTGAGTTCTCATGTGAACAGAGACTGTTTGTGCCCTGTTTCATAAGGGGGAAAATAAATTTATGACTAATTATTTTTGGTTTTGTCTATCCAATGTGAATAAAGAATGTCCCTGCCCTGTTTTTAAAAAGGGGTGTGTTTTACTCATGGGTAAGTGATTTCTCATTGCTTGCAAAAGCTGGGCCAGAACAAAACATGAGCAGAGGAGCATCCTGGTTAACAGTTGTAGTCCCAGTGTATGTTAAGGAACGGGAAAACTAGACTAGGTTATAAAGCGTTGCAATGTTTTTGTTGTTGTTGTTTAAGTTCTGATATGGTGCAAATAAAGGATGGTAAACTATACCATGTATACTAAACATATTATTTGTTATTCACAATTAACTGTCCATTCAGATCTTGGCTTTCATGCAGCTGGGAAGGAGGAACTAGCTTGCTGGTCACAGCACTTGACACGTAGGCTGCTCTGGATGCGGTGGGGCACTTTAGAAAGAGATGGTCTATAAAGTTCAGGATGGAAGTTTAGTATTTTTCATTTTAGATATCATATATACATTTAAAGCACAGGAGATGAAATCTTATTTTTTCTAATATTTCTTTGCTTTGGCAAACATTTATATGAAATGATTGGAAAAGTTCTTTGTACATTCATTGTTATTGTGGTATCCCAGTTCACTGGCTAAGAACAGACAACTATATATACTGCAACAGGCCCACATCTGGATTTATTTTCTTGCATGCTCCTCTAAAGTCCTTATGCTTATTATCAATATTAAGCTTCTAGCATGTCAACCTGTGTGCATATTTTTTGTATCTACAGATAGTTTGGTACAAAAGTTACTTTGTTGGTTGTGCTGCTGCCAGATGTTCTTCATCCTCATACAACTACTTCTATGTTTGTCATTACTGCCCAGCGTATGTATCACCTATGATTTGTCTCATCAAGGCAGAGATAGCAGAAGGAGAATGTTACAAAGAAAGAGGGGAAATGAAAGTGGGGAAGAAGAAAACAGACATGAGAAGGAAGTCAAATTTTCCCTTAATTTTTTCTCTTTCTAATAAGCCAAGGAAATCCTTTTTTGCTTTCTCACAAAAATTAACAGGGTTTACTGCTTTTTGGAGAAGACTTCAGAAGTCAGGTCTTTCCCTCTGATAATGGTGCTATCTGCTCTCTGAAAACTGGAAACCCAAACCAGAGAAACCAAGACAATGCAACCAAAGTCAATTATCTGTTGATACATTGGGAGCATTGGGAGGAGGGGTAGCACTCACAAATGTAACTATAATAATATATGGAGCCTTTCTATTCATCTTTTTCATTCCAGAGGCAACATCATAGGTTCAATTGCTACTCCATATACAGCAGGGCCACCTTGTGGAGACTGTCCTTCAGCTTGTGTCAATGGACTATGCAGTAAGTTTTTCTTAAAAAGGTCAATTATTAAACTAACATTTGTAAAGGTCATGTCATGTCACAAAAGAACAGATTTGATTTGAAGAGATAAACATCTCTAGGTAGAATAACAGGTATAATGGAAGATAGCCAGCTTTCTAGCAAGACAGGCCCAGGCAAGACAACTGGATCACCACATACATAAAGCATGCTATTGTGGGATAACCAGACATCTAGCAGCGTGGTGGGATTCAAATAATTTAACAACCGGTTCTCTGTCCTAATGACCAGCTGGGTAGGCATGGCTGGGTGGTCATGTGACTGAGTGGGCCTGGCCAACTTGATGTCACTCACATCAAGAGGTTAGGGTCATTTAAGCTCTCCAGAAAGTGGGTGGGCATATTTGGGCTACAAAAGGCTGAGCTAAATTAACAAATTAACATTTTAAGTGAGGGCTATTCCCATTCTGTCTTTGTTCAGATCTTGCTGCAGGGAATTTTTGCCTATGAATATAGCTATCTATCTCTTTATCTCTTAAAGTGTTGACATCTGCTGTGGGCTATTAAGGAAGGTGGGGACTGCTTTCTCCCTCTAAGAAAACATGTTTCTCCATTTCTCATCCAGGGAAATATGTCCTTCCTTGTTAATATTTCTCAAAATATTTCATTCTTCAAGGAGAGGGGTGGGTGCTAACTTTCTACAATTGGTGCCATATTATCACGAGAGAAAACTAAAACAAATTGGAAGGACAATCCACTTATTATCAGCGAGCAATCATGTGCCTTGGCTTCTCCGAAGCAATGCAAGAGACTTCTGTCCCAAAGGTGCTTTTTCAAGAGGCAACTGGACATTCTGGAAACCAAGAAAGTCCAATTGCCTCTTTGGGATAACCATGACCTGGATGACAGAAGAATCTCCATAGATTTCTGTGCTCAGTTTCCCACCCAGACAAGCAATCCTTAGATCCATTTGCACCACTTAAAGATACCACCTGGTCTCACCTCACAAGCTATCCTAAGGTAATCATCCAGATTTAAGGAAAAATCACATGCCCCCAGAAAGGCAGTAAAAAAAAAATCAGACAATGCCAAGCTTGCATCCTGCCTCTCAGCCATTTATTTTATCAGTATGCCAACCCTTATGTAAACAGCTGTTCCAGCCGTCTTGGAAGTATACTCCAGCAGGACAGTGCCAGGAATCACTAAAGCAGTGTAAAAAGCTTAAAACAACCCTTTAACCACCCTCAAGCCCCAGGAATAAAAGTACTACAAAAAAACTCTTTTGGGGGGGGGACTCCAGAGCAGCTCAGGCTACAGAAAGTCTGGGCATAGTGCCAAGAACCATTAAGGCTACTACAATGTAACAAAGCTTAACCCAGAGGCAGTTTCTAAAAACACTTAAAGCAGCAGGGCAATTAAAATAAGGATTCGGCTAGAAATACAGGCACACTAGAATGTTTCCTTCCTGTGTTCCTTGCAGGATTAGCCCTGCAAGGGTAAAGTGGGAAAAGATTTCTTCCAACAACCAGTTCTCCAAACTGCTCATAAAATTAACATATGGTTCAGGATAACCTGTGTGAATCAATAGAAGCCCACCACTGATCCAGCATTGCCTTGATGATGCTTCTATATGCTCCCACACTAGTAGTTGATGAGCTCAGGCAATTGAATCAGAAAAGATGAGGATGATATTAATCCATTTCAGCTTATTAAGAACTTAAAATCCATACCAGCTTTCTCTGGATTTTGTTCAGGACTGTTGTTAAAACTAATAATTCAGCAGCTACATATAATTACTCTAAATATATTCTAAAATATTTACTCTAAGTACTATTTTCATTTTTATAATCTTCAGCTTTAAATCACCCTATTAAAAATACATATTTGATTCTGAGCTCTAAAACTTTGCATACAATTGTAAAAGAGTCCCTAGATGTCTCACTTTTATTCATGTTTCCTCTTTTTAAATTTTTCAGCGAATCCTTGCAAACATGAAAATAACTTCTCAAACTGCAAATCTTTAGCGAAACAAAGTAGATGCCAGAGTGCTTGGACCAAGTCAAAGTGCCCTGCTTCTTGCTTCTGCCGCAATGAAATAATATAGTGGATCTCCTGTTCAATATTTGTTATCTCTGTCAGAAAAATCTACATTTCTATTAAAATCATGGTATCCTTTTGGTATCAGCAAATTCTTACATGACATTTGATTTCATTTACTTTGCATGAATGTCCTATGAATGCCTAAGGGAAACATAAGCAGGAATAGAGGCTAGGGATGAAAACTGTAAGTTCAAAAATCACAGGCCTATGTAATATCAAAAAAGGCCCACACTGTAAGCTTGATTAAAAGAAAACATTGAAGCCCTGGAAATAAGATCACCAAAATTCTTTGCACTCCAAGATTTTCTTAAATACTTATATTAAATCTAAGTTAGAACTGATTTGATGTCATTCATTCAAAGTATATGTCAGATTTTGGTATTTTTAATGTTTTAATCAGTTGTGGTTTAGTTTAATATGATTTTATGATTTTTAATTTTTGGTTGGGAGCCACCCAGAATTGGTTGAAAGATGGGCAGCTTTATAAATGTTTTAAATAAAAGAATAAATTCTGTATAAAAGCAAAATGCCCAATTGACTGGTCAATGTATTGTGTATATACATGTGTTTGTGTGTATTTGTAATTTGGTGTAACTATCAAAATATAAAAAATGTAATCTTCGTGAAGTGGTCTAATATCACTGAAGAGACTCTTAAACCAGACATTCAACGAAAGGCCTTCCTCAGTGCAGTAAATATTTTCTTCTTCATAAGTTTTTAGTGTTTTCCTACTTAAAACAAGAATTTTTACATTAAAAAACTACCTTGTAATGCAGAGCTTAAACATCACAAATTCAGTATCTGTTGGAAACAAACATAAAGAGTAAAAGCACCATTGTCAGACTCAGCACCTAGTGACAATGGAGATAGATCTATATTATTTGCTTATCAAATTAGCAAATTGAAATAGTCTTATATTGCCCATCTTCTATGTTTTAACTTCCAAGCCGTGTCCAGTTTAGCCCTAGAAGTGTTGATGGCTTCCCATCTTTCTGCTTATCTAATCTGACTCTGTTTAGCCAGCACAGGAATGATCCCATTTATCACTGAACTCTTTCTTCACTGAAAACAGAACTGCCAATATGAAATTACTGTTATACAAATCTATGGTGAGAGGAGGGGAGGGATCATTTATTCTTCATTTATTGAGATATTTACTCTGATGGTACTTTAGTTCTACCTTATTACAATTATTATGCTTGCAGAAAAAAGAAGGAAATGGATTAGAGCTGTGAAGCCAAAGCTAGGGTACCCATCAAAGTTGCCAGATGTATCACTCCATGAATTTGGGAAGTAGACTTCAATTGAGCACTTTTTGTAGTGAGCTCCACACTGGAAAAAATGGCTTATTGTGTTAAAGGCCTCTGCAGAACTGAAGGATTGGATTTCACAAGGTGGAACATTGGACTCCTAAAAGACAGCATTCAGCATCATAGTAACTTCTTGTTTGTTTTTTTGTCTTTCCCTGATAAATCACTGCTTCTGCTTTACTTCAAGAAATAGTTTTCTTCAATTTTGTTAGTGTCCTTGGGTGCATGTTAGACCCCACAAGTCAGGCTTTTTCTCGCTCTCCTCTTCAGAGTTAAAAGTACATGGGGCAAATGTATCTTGAAAAAAGATGGGCCTGGCTCCCCTTTCCTCTCCTGCTAATAGCAGCTGCTGTTCTCTATGCAGGCACTGCAATTATTTAGTAATGACGCAAGGAACCTTGTCAGATGAGCAATCTCTTAGCAAACTATGGTGCGTGGAGTTTGTTATGCACTTGTGCATCAGAAATGTGTTCAGCAAAGTAAAGAAGAAAAGGGTGTGTGCTGAACTGTGCTTGGCAATTTTTCAAAGGTTTTCCTACCTGTCTTCTGACTTATTCTCCTGCTTGAGTATTTCTTTCAAATTTCTCAGGGTCATTCTTGAGCTTATTATAATACTGGAGGTGGTAATAAAATAGTTTCTGTTATATACTTTACATCATTCTGAAACATCTGTATTCCTGGTTTGGAAAAGCTCAAGACTAGCATTCCCTTCCTTGTCTTCTAAATATTGATCATGCAGTAAAAGATCACACAGACCAACAACCCTTGTCTACCTCATAACTTTAAAAAACGGGGAATGCCCAAATCCATTTTTGGGAATTTATTTACTGCAGTGTTTGTACTGGATATACAGCTGTTAAAATACACATAAACATAAAACATTTTAAAAGCCCATAACTGCCACATCAGTAACTAGAAATATCTCCACAGCAATGATCCCATACTTCAAAAAAAAAACCTATTTCAATAATTACATAACAATAACACAAAAAGTATTCAGTAAAACTTCTCCAGATTGTTTTGGTCACCTTTCTAAATACCAGAAGGAATCTATATCTTCATAAAGTTGTACGGCATCTCTCCAAAGAGATGGAATTTATACAGAAAAACATGGTGCTTTCATTATCACTTAATGGCAAGGACTTTCAAACTACGGTAGTTAGTGATGAATCCACTGGATGGGTCAAGTCAACTTGAAGGAGTTGGTCCCATAAATGCTCAGAGGCCCTGTCATTAAGACTTTTCAAAATGAGAGAAGTTTGACTGTACTTTATTCTTGGTGATTAGTCATTACCCTAATAAACTCTTTGTCTTTCTAAAGAAATCTGGAAAGAAAATAATTGATCCAAATGAATCCAACCCAGTAGAAAAATAGAAGTTATCAGTTTGGGGAAGTTATTATACATGCTTTAGTTTTTCTTCACGGCTGGATTATTTTATCTTTGGTTATAATAGTTATTTTATACTGTTTTGGGGGCTAGGGCTTGTGTTGCTTTGTTTTCTTATAAATTGGTTAGCCACCCAAAATTATCTGTTTCAATAAAGGAGAATGTAGCTCGAGGTTGAAATGAGTGGTCCCTGGTGCTTTCTGAGTTTGGTTGTTCTGAGCTATGTATATTGCTTTGAGTTCCTGGATGAAAGAGATAAATATATTAATTCTTTCAGTAATTGAAAATTCCACAGATAAGTATCATGGATTAAAATGAGTAGAGATTAACTTCAGGGCAGAAAATAAGCCTCCCTCAACAGAACAGTGTATCATAGATTTTAATAGCTGTGGAAAAGGTCAGAATACCAGCAACCATAACATTTACTTCAAGTCTTGTCTGAATGCTCCAAATCTTTTAGTTGTAGAGGAATTAAACTAGGCCTCATTTGATATACATGGTTCCTGTAAATCAGACTTGGACAGACTGTGACCTGATATCTCTAAGCATCAGGTAGAACAAAGACAGATTTGGAGTGAATATGGAAAATTCTTTTTATAGACAAGAGCTTTGAGAATAAGATTGCTAATGTATAACCTGAAATTTAAAGATGTGTGACAAGAAATCTATTTGAGAAATAATCTGCTAGAGAACGTCTCATACACCTTTTAGAAATTCAGCTCTCTTTAGCAGCAGCTTTATTGTTCTTTCAGTCTTAAATTCAATTCAGTTAATAGCTAAAATGTGGCTTAATTTTGAAATGCTAAAATGAGGCTGCCATCTTCTGGACACGTTACCTGCAAACCCAGCAGCCTTGTAGCTCATATAACAAAAGGGGAATTTGGGAAGTGGAAATTTAGAACGGAGATCTGTAGGTCTGATCTTATGAATAAGGAGCTGTTGGGAAGTCTGAATTTAAAGCTATAGATGAGGAAAATGTGTCATGTTGTACATTCATGTCAACAATACTCAGTCTGACATTTGTGCTAGTGACTGCTGTGAATGCTTTTGTTTTTTTGTATCAGTCATCATTGGAATAAATTGATTCCAAAAGGATTTAAATGTACCTAACTCTGGAGCAAAAGTTTCTGGGCTGGTGCCTTAACTGCTACACAAAACTGGCTCAATTAAAAAAATATGGAAATATGAAAAACAGAAAATGAAGAGAGTATCATGGGATAGTAATTCAATAAGAATTTTGTAGTAACAAAAGTCTGTAATTCACTTTTTAAATCAGACTTTTCAATATAAGAGACATTTGCCACTCTAAACTTATTATCAATAGCACCTAAAACTTATATAATGCCCTCATAGTACTTTACAGTACTTTTTGTGCTGTTGTGGTTTACAATGTCAGCATATTTCCCCCAACAATTTGGATTCTCATTTTACTGACCTCAAAAGATGAAAGCCTATCAGGATCAAACTCCAGGCTGTGGACAGAAGTTGGCTGCAATACTACATGCTAACCATCAGGGCTCAGTGCTGATTGAAACTGCAATCCTGATTTCAATTGAATTTCTATTTAGATCTGTTAAGAATGGCAGTCTTTCAATCTGTGATAAATAGCTAATTTGACCAGGACTTTTTTCTGATCAGAAAAGGTCAGAATTATTAATTTGATAATAGTGATAATACCTTTCCTCAGAACTCCAGAAAATGGCCAGCTAAATTTAATGGAGCAGATTAAATAGATGTAGATATAATACGGTATCAGAATGTCTGCAGTCTGCCTGACATAGCTGATGGACTGGGCTGAGTGTTTGAAACATCAGTAAATGCAGAACAAGATAGTTTCACAACAAAAACCACATTTTTCAACTCAAGGAACAGCAACAGGATAGCACAAGAGAAACCCTCAAATACTATGAAAAAAGTGCTTTCTGTAAATCTGTTTCACTCTCTGAACACTCACAATGGCAATTCTGATGTGAAAATATTTTCTGTACTTCTGTGAAACAAGTATTTTCAACATCTGCACATTTTTACTTATGACAAAGAACTTAGACAGCACATTAATGGCTTACCTTATGGCTTCTAACAGTCTAGATTCTGTAAATCTTGGAGATGGAGACTATACAAATGTCTATTCATTTGCATTCAAAGACTTTGTTTGAAGGCAAGATCTTGCACAGACATTAAGGCCAGCTTGTTTCTTTCAATGTTGCTTCATCCATTTCAATGTCATCAAGAATTTTCTTTCTTGGATGGAATATTTGGTATGGTCATTGAAAGGCTAACTAATTATGACTTTTCATGTCCTTATGTATTTGAAGCTACTTCTGGATATTTTTTGTTTCAAAATCAGGGAGTTTAATTTTGGTGTTTGGCTTGCATTTGGATTCTTCACTTTATTCAAAACAGTTTTGCTGCCTGGCCTCATGGCACCTTTATTTCCCACTCTATTAGAAAGCTATACATTATGTAGAAGCTCTTCGAATCTAACTTGAATCCTAATCTCTATAAAGTTCTTCTTCCTTTAATTTCACTCTCATTTCTGAACTGAAAAAGTTATTCCCTAAATCAAGGATCCTTCTCACTATAAATCCCAAGAGTGTAGTTCTGGCTGGTATAGTTTTAAACAACTGTTGTTTCACAATTAATGAATTTTAAAGCAAACACTAGTTCTTACAAGCAAAACAGAACAGAACCCAAATTTAGAAAAAATAATGGTATATACTATTAAAAAGAAAAACCAAGAAAAATATTTTCAATCTTCTGGGGGTTCTTTCCTGTACCTGGATATAACTCAGAATAAGACCATTATCTACAATTAAGATGTCAAGCACCAAGAAATCCAGGCAATTCAAATAAATATGAAGTTTACAGCAAGCTTAAGCTCTCTACCAGAATCTGAACAACCAACGATCAAAGCAATTTGGCGATAGATGGGGTCAATGGAATTAAAGGTGGGCAGGACTTAGATCTCTAAGGTGCAAAGGGACTCAAGCCTTATGACGTGTATGACTCTTCCCCTGGGCTGTCTGGTCAGCTCCTACATAAGTATTCTTTTTAGTTTTGTTTTCCATCAAACTTACGGTATTTATAATCCTTATTTTTGTACCTTAGAAATTTAATAACATTTTTATGCAACAATTTGCTGATTTATATATGCAATATGTAACCACTTGAGAGAAAAGGCAATTTGTAAGTAAAAGATACATGTCCCAAAGGTACAAGGTGAAAAAACCCTTAGAAAGGAGATATATAGTTCAAACATATTGGGTTGAAATATATTCTTTAATTGATCAGCATCATTTAAGTCATCAAGCATCTAGACAGCACGCCCATAAATGTACCAAATGTAAGAGTTCATAGCATCCCATTATTCTTGTTAAGGGCCAGATTCAAGGGGTGTATCCCACATAATTTTCAGGTTATTAAAGTTATTAAAGTTGAACTTTCTGGTAATTCTTGTCTCTAGTTGGTCTGATCTGGTTCTTTTCAGAATTTCACATTCTTGCTTGTTACTTCAAAGAATTTAGAAGCATTAATCAAAGACACTCTTTGTTCCTGAAAATAGTTACTCAAAGGGGCCTTCTCCTGCTCCCATCAGAGGTCAAAAATACAAAATAAAAAAGAGTTGTTGTAAATAAAAGTGGTTTATAATCACTAATACAAATTTTCCACCAGATTAATTACAAGTTACCATCAAATGAATCATTCCTGGCAAAATATTTATTGCTAATGATGGGATTTGGCTACTGTCAGTCAATTAATTTCATTCACATTGATTGTGTCAGTGAACTTAAATTACCATTCAAGAAAATTTTCCTGATGTGTCCTGATGTCAGAATATAAGTCATGGCATTTGGTTCATGTCATCACATGTGTTAACTTAGACTGATACAACATAAATACAATGGCAAGCTAAGTAGATATCTAACATAATGCCTCTACAAAGGAGCCCAATTCCAAACATAGGATAGTGTACTACTTAAGAGTACTGCCTCTTCCTTTAGTCAATTCATCAAGTGTTCACCTGTAAAAAAGAAAACAGAACATATTATGTAGAATGATATCACTGTATAATTTGTCAGCCTTCATTCTCCACAATATTCTAAATTTTCAGAAGTAACTGCATATGCCTGATTGTCCACATCAAATAACCACAATTATAATTACAAAATACATTTTCACTTAACATACAATTATATTATGATAGGAACTATCATTCTGATTTTAAAAAATTACCAAAATTGCACAAAAAGTTTACTGGAGCAACTAGAAGAATGTTAAACAGCTTAGCACATCATCAATCCTCAATGTTGCAGACTGTTTCTGTAGCTAGAGTGAGAGCACTGATTGAC
>JANHFJ010004331.1:60264-73565 GCA_032468195.1 Cerberus rynchops | reverse complement strand
TTCTGGGAGTTGAAGTCCAAACATCTTAAAGTTGCCAAGGTTGAGAAACACTGCTTTAGTGGATGGAAAAGGGAAAGTACAAACCTGTATTTATTATCAATATACTGTCTCAAGATACAGAAAAATATAAAATAGGCTCCCTGAGTGACCAGGAGTTTAAGAGTCAAACTGGGGTAAATTTTCTCTCTAAAAGAAAGATTTGTCCTTGGCTAACACAACAGCCTGCAACAAAGCCAAAGCTCTCTATGGATGCTGTCATAAGAAGGAAATATGAAGATGAATGGTCAGACTCTGCAATTTTGACCTGCGGCGCTTGCTGACTACTTGCCATCGTGCCTGAAAGCAAGCTAGCACGTATCTACAGCAAACATGCATGAACTTGGAGCAGTTCTTGAGGAAGAAGAAGAAGAAATCAAATAATTTGAGCGGCAAATGGCCAGCTGATGAGAATGCTCTGCAACAAAACCCTGACAAGGATTACAGTTTTCCAAAAGAAATATGGCCATATTGAGAAGGAATCCCAGTGGAGGAAAGAAACAATTAGAACTAAGGTTGTCCACCTTATTGGAATTCAGAACAATATTCAGGTAACTTGCAAGTGACTAAGTTCTGAGCATTTGGGGGAAGAAAAGGAGAGATTGCGAAAATAGATTCCTGATGATATAACCTCTGCCCTATTAGAAGACAAAGAAAATAATTGTTGTGATTAGTTAGTTAGTTTGTTTGTTTAGCATATGCAGGGGTGAAATGCAGCCAGATTGCACCACATCACCCGAACTGGTAGCGACAAGTTGAATTTGGCCCCGCCCTTCTATTTCTTATAGGAGCTTGTTTGTTTGTTTTTTGTTTCTTACTTTAATCAGCTGTTTGTAGCATCTACGGAGCCTTCCTGATGATCCCAGCTGCTTCTGGTGCCTCTAAAAGAGGTTTAAAGAGGCGCACTGCAGTGTGTTTGGCGCATATGTGCACGCACCAAACCAGTAGCAAAACTGGTAGGATTCCACCCCTGAGCATATGGCATACAAAGCTAATGTTATGCTCACAGTTGAAGTCCTTGCAGCCAACAGTCACTAGCTGATTTGTTGCACCAGTGCATCACAAGAAGGCTAACTAGCTTCACACCAGCTGACCTGCAATATTGTCAGAGGAAGTAGTTCCTCCATTGATCGGGTCCTGGCAGATCCAGCACTGGTTCCAGCTCCCTGCATGGAACACAGCCAGCAGTTTCCCATCATTGAAATGGCGATGACTATCTATTTACTTGCAAAAGAAATATTTTCAAACTGCTAGGTGAGCAGGAGCTAGGGACAAGAGATGGGAGCTCATCCTGTCCCACAGAGCTGGACTCAAACCACTAGAGTGTTGGCAATTGCTCAGCACATCCAGTGTCATTAAGCCTCTGCTCCAGTGTGTCTCTGCATAATGGTTACTGGCACACTATGATCAGGAACTTCAAAAAAGCTATGCTAAAAGGGCTCATCAGCTCATGAAGGATGCTGTCTGCCACAAACAGGGATCAGAGAGGCAAGTGAACAATTCCTAAAGCATGCCAAATCCAAGATTTTGGAAGCTCACATTGATCTTCTCCCTCCTTTGAGCCCATGGAACAGGGCTGGAAAGAGACAGAAGACTACCTTCCTGCAAGTCAATGGATGACTATGCAAATTGTGTTGATAGGAGAAATTTGGTGCGATTGCTCTAGATTATGGATTTCTGGTGCACTGTTGGTTACATCTATCTGATAAACATGTACTGTATGTTGGGAGTGTATGAGAGGTTCAATTAAGAATGCTTGAACTTGAACCCAGAGAGGAATCCAGAACTAAGAACTAGAAATACAAGTAGTCCTCATTTAGCAATCACAATTGGGACTGGCAACTTAGTCATTAAATGAATTGGTCACTAAATGAAATTTTGACTGTGCGAGGCTTGGTCACAAAGTTACTTTTTCATCACTGTTGCAACTGCAAAACGTCATTGAATGATGCAGTCACTGAATAAGGGCTATGTATACAAATTCGTACAATACAAAAATGAGACAGAGCAGTCCTTAAATTAGTGTAATATCAGAAAGGATTTTGGGTCTTAATATCCATGGTCTGCCTTCATCTATCCTTCATCAGCTAATCAAATTTCCATGTGGCTTTCTGAGTTCTAAAACTCATGTGTGCTTTGTTGATAGTAATACAAGATTTTGAAGTGCTTATCAATGGCTTTTGGGAAGTACAGTATATTTATCCAACCCTGGGTGTCACAGGGTTTTATAAGTGATTTAAAAAGTGATAGAAAGGTGGCAAACCTTTTTGTATGTGCATATATTCAAAGTAAAAGATAAAAGTAAAGATTTTCTCTGTCCAGTTGTGCCAAACTCTGTCCATTTCTTAACCAAGGGAGCCAACATTATTTGAAGAGATTTCTGTAGTCACATGGCCACCATGACTATATGCCAAGGGGCACAGTTTACTGTTACAATCTAGGTGGGCAGGAGCTGGATCAAGTAACAGAAGCTCATCCCATTATGCAGTGCTGGGGTCTCAAATCTGGGCCTCTGACAAGCTCAGCATCTTTAACCTCTAAAGCCATTGTGGCCCCTTATATTCAAAGTATAACTATGTAACATCAAGAGACATTCACTAATACTTACCTAATTACGTACATTGTTGGTTGCACACAATTTAACCTAGACTACTATAAAATAGTTAAAATGGAGCACTGAAGATTCCTTTAAAAGCATATTTATTTAGAAACAATATTCCATTAAACTCAATCAAGATTACTCATAGATGCCTTAGAAACCAACCTGTTTGCAGGAGCCAAATAATATAATTCTGTACTGAAATACTGCAGAAGAATTGTAACTGAATCACACTCTCTAAAGGGCCTCCAAAATATGTAATACAATACTGCTTTATTGAAACAGCTGGCAAATTTTTCAGAAGAAAATATAGACAGTTACCTCTCCTGGGTCTTCTAGAAAGAAATAAAAACCCCTAAGAAATAAAACATGTACACAAAATGCCATATTATTTGTGTTTCTGTTCTGTAAAATTGTCCCTGGGCCATATTTCCCTAGATTAGTGTTCTTCTAATCAAAACCTAGGTCTGAAGACTTGGCTCAGGGTTCAAGGCCAACCCAATTAGGCAGAGAAAGCCAAGGATTGAAACTAATAGTATGAATATTAAAAATTAAGCTTTTGATGTATCACCCAACCATTTTTTAATTCCCTAAAATAATTTATTTTCATTTTTATCAGCATATATACAGTATTTTCCTGATTTATGCTTCTTGCCACATTTCATCAATATCTAAAATGTATTTCTCTCTTTTTAATGTAAGCACCATTGTTCATATGCAATTTTTCAATCTTTTTACTGCAGTTTTTACTATTTTTTTATATTGCACTATCATTTGAAAAAACTCAGGAGAAGATGAAAACAGTCTTGTATTATTAATTTTCCTTTCCATTTGTATATAGCCAACTATACATGATTTCTTTCACGCAAAATTTTTGCAAAGGTTTCTTGCATAATACTCAGCATCAGTAATTCTTCCACGCTATACTTATTATTTGAAAAGATGATGTATAAACTATGTAGATAGAAGCTTTTACATAGATCCATCCCAACAATGGAGGCAACATTGTGCAACAATTATTCCCCAAATAAGGAACCCACTCAAAGCAAGTATTTTTTTCAGTATTTCCATCTATGACCATTTTTCTGAATGCTCACAGTACAATACACAAGCAATGAGTATTTAAACTTAATATTCAATGAAAACCCTTCATAGTTACAGCAGATAGACAGAGAAGGTGTTAATCTATTTTGATATTACGGTAATTCATGTAAGCTAGTTACAGCAGATAGACAGAGAAGGTGTTAATCTATTTTGATATTAATTCATGTAAGTTATATTTTTTGAATTGTTCAACTTTAGGATATTTAATAGCTTGTTATGATTTTCCAACAAGTACAACAATTACTAAAATCATGGAGTAATTATTCTGTACGTAAGTAGTCAATGCTTCTATAGCTGCAAAATCTAAGAATCAACAGAATATATTCCACAAATTAGTTTACTTAACACAATGGAGTATTTGTCATTGTAACCAATCAGAACTATTTAAAAAAGCTAACATATAGGAGAGCAGTTAAGAGGCATAATTATAGCATTGTGTACCTTAGCTACTGGAAATTCTACCCAGGTTAATTTCTACTAGACAATGTTGAATGTAAATTTTAGGATGGTGTCCTAGGACAACCTGTCCCTTAATTTTTACATTGAAATAGACTTTACAAATGTTCCTTTGCAAATCTGAATATCCCACGTAGCTATCAGATATCAAAGCAGGTACACTTGAAATCTTGTGTTATTAAAATTGGCAGTGACATATTTGTTCTTTCTTAATACACTGTGAGGTATTAATGTCAATATAAAATAAATTCAACAATCTGACCAAATGGCTTTTATACTTTTTTGTTGTTTTTCTAACAAACACTTATTTAATATCATAATGGGGTATGACGAAATAAAAATGAAATTTAAAACTGGCAAACAAAAGTTTAAGAAACAGTGCCACCCCATCACCCAAATGTATTTCAGCTTTGAAAAACCCAACTGTTGGCCATAATGGAATTATGCCATTATGCAATTCTGCTTGCCTTGCCATCAAGTCATCTTAATCACAACTGTTCTAAATACACATCATGGCTACTCTGTTGTATAGAGCCAGGATGCTCATTCTTGGATTCAATAAATTTCCACCTACATTAAGAATAAATTAAATGAAAGAGATTATCCTCAGTGAGGTACTCCCAATCTTATTTAAAAGGCGAAATATTTATACGATCTGAAGGGAAACCAGAGTATTTATTTGTGTTTCTCTGTTCAAAATCTTTGGTAAACAGAAGTTGACGCTCAGTAAAACCACGTAATGTATATCTTACTTTTTCATGATAAGGAACAGAAGTTCCTAAAATATAGATCTGTGAAGTACTGTGAAGTATCTATCAAATTATCAGTTGCTCAGAGGATCATGTTTGACATAATTATAGTTCAAACATAATTACCGTAAAATGTTTTAAATAATATAAATACTAACAGGTTTTAATGCAATAAATTACATCTAGCAGAGGTCACTGAGCTAAACTGAGAAACAATACACTGAAAAAGCAGGCTTCTATTTTTCATCAGCTGCTCTTGTGCACTATTATACAGTGCACAAGAGCAGCACTATTATACTTATGCAAAGATTATACAACTGCAGATAACACATTTGGGAGAGTGAGATAATTTTCAGAAAATCATCTTTTGTTTCCTTTAAATCAAAGGAAATATTCTCTAAGAAGCCACCATCCTTGTGAGAAGGAATTTGGGAGAATTGTAAACTCATTTTCTGAATTGTTTCGTTTCCTGTTATCCAAGAAAATGAATTTGTGGTATTTTCGTTTAGGTTAAGTGAGACAAGATATAAAAGATCAAGTCTTTAGTTGGAGGGGAAAAAAAACTATTTTTCTGTGCTTCAGCTAAAGATCATTTTACAGCTCATCCCATGCTTTTATGAAAGGCAGGTGCAAAAGTGTTTAAATGAGCTTCTTACACCTGATGGAAAAAACGGAACACCACTATTGTTCCTACTTTCTTTTTACCTGTGCTATGGTCTGGTTGTAAACAGAAGCCTCCCAAGTGATCTTAAGCAAAAGATAGATCCTAGGACATTTCGTTGAACATCTCCTGCATCGTCTTAGTTGGTCCTTAGTTCCAAGGAAAACTAATAAACATATTTTGATCATAGAGTGCAAAAATCCCCCTGGTGATTAAGAAACATTCCTTTCAAAAAATTAAAACAATTTACATATTAAAATGCTTGCATTTAAAATGCTGTTTTGCAATGAGCAAATAATTCAATGCTCTTAAGGTTACTGTCTGGTTACAAGTTACGAAAGTGGGGAAGACACCAACAAAATTTCCTCCAAATATCACAGGAAAATGTTTTTGACATTTATCATCATGTCGCTTTGGAAATGTTCATTTAAAGTAATGGACATTTGTGAATCTGAATTAAGATGTGCTTCAGTTTCAGGTTTGGTTTCTGAGTAATGCCTAACAGAAAACAATCTGATTCTTAGCAGTTATACCTGTGTTCATTTCCTCAGCAATATGCAAATCATCTGATTGAACAGCTTGATCCATCATTTCCAGAAAATGCTCCTGAATTTCTCTGATTGTCTCATCATCAAATTTATAATCACAAAGCAACACATTAGATCCCATAATAGGAGTGAAAACTCTACAAGGTAAGATGTGATATTCCCTTTCGGATGCTAAAAAAAGAAATTAATTAATTAATTAATTACTAATTTAAAAAGCTTTAAGAACATTGCTATATACTGTTCACATTCTGTACACATTACGGCTGCACATATAATTTTTAACAGTGTAAGACATCTGATATATGAATGAAACGCATCACTACTACTTTTGAATAAGCATAATAATAAATATACCAGCAAGCTCCCAGCATCCAATTTACATTAAATTGGCTTCTTATACTTTCAAAGTGAATTGAAGAAAGCTGTTGTGAATCTTTTGGATTAATTGGTAAGAGATAAAGGTACTGACAATGTTACCTAGTTGGGTAATGAAATGTCTGCAAGTAATCAACCAAATTTAGAGAGCACCAGAGAGCACAGTTCAATCCTGAGCTACATGTATTCTCTTCTCTTGAGGCAAAGGTGGGACTTGGAGAAAATGCTGTCAAAATTCAATTTCAAAATGACTGAATTTGAGCAGCATAATTATGTTCTAGGCTTTTTGTTTCCCTGTGTTTTTTTATGGAGATAAAGAGCATTTTAAGAGTGGAAGAATGGTAAGGATGCTTATTCTATGTCCCTTCCCCCAACTCAGAAAAGCAGAGAGTGAACGGGGAAAATGCATTTATACTCCTTCTGATGACTTCTGAGCATCCATGGATTGTCTGTTGCAAGCCTTCTAAAAATTGGAAGACTGGATTAAATATCCCAATCCCTAAAACAGCATCCAGACCCAAGATAGCATGAAGCACTAAATGTGCTGAGGCTGATTGCTAAGCATGTCCTATGAAGAGGCCAGAAAATATGATTTATTATTATATTACTATAACAATATTATTAAATATTGTCACAAAGCAAATTTGAGAGTCTGCACCATTTTATTATAATGATAATAATTCTCATCTTCTATGCTCCTCATCACAGCAAGAAGGAGGAAAGACATTTTTATCTAACAATGTTTTTTTCCATTTTCTTGAGGAAAAAATGATACTTTTAATCAAGTACTGCTTGCTGGGCAGAGCAGATAACCGAGATTGGAATATCTTTACAATCCATGTCATCAAAGGCACATTCTCCATGAAAGCTAGAACACAGTGAATCAAAAGATTGTTTGTTGCTTTTGCTGCAAGTGAAGAATATCAGTAATTGACATTTGCCCATGAAGCAACAGAATTTGTCATAAATGCCAAGTAGGTTCTAATTTGATTCACACATACATTACCCATTTTCTAAATATTGTGGCAGAGAAGTCCAAGTTTAAAATACTTATAAAAAGTTCGTTTTTTTAGAAAAAATGTGTAGAATAATACACATGTAACGTTGATGCACTTTCTAAAAATCACACATTTATGTGGAAATAAGCTCAAATAAAAAGCATATGATTGGGTTCTTGGGTTCCTTCTTCTCTTACTTTTCTTTCCTGGTATTTCATTGACAAGCAGATCTTCAAACAATATTTCACAACGATCGGAGAGAGTGTTTATTATGTCTCTCTTCAAGGCCTACAAAAGAAACACAGAATAACATGTATAAAAGATATGCGTGTGCAAAACCCACCATTCTGAGCCAATCCTTGGAAGATCCATGAGGTCAGGAAAAGAAATGAAGTGCTCTGGACTTCCCAGTTTTGTATATTCCTAATACACGCTACTCCTAAAATTTACAATATAAATTTAATAATTTATAAAAGAGTTGAAATCATTGCCAGGGATACTGACTCTGAAGAAAAGCAAATGCAAACATCTTTGCAGAGTGTGTGATAAAAACAAATTACATGACACACTGTGAAAATTCAGCCTACCTTCTAGGCAAGACTGCTGACCAGTTTTGGAGATTGTCACAGAAATGCAATAGTCTTTTAGTTGCAGTAATTTTTAAAAAGATTAAACTGTTGGAAGAAAGGCCCTTGCAAATATGCATCCTGTCTGATTATGATTCCCTCAACAGAGGAATAATGTGCTTATTTTGTAGAAATCCAGCAGATACTTAAAATGGATTGAACTCCCTGTGGAGCTCCTATATGGGTAGCTTGAAATAAAAGACAAGAAATGCTCCTTATTCTCATCATGTTTCATTTCCTCAGACACAAGCAAGAGGCTCTGGCTATGTTCATATATCACACTTTGTTGGAAAAATCATTTGTACAAACCTAGGATTTATTTGTAGAAAACATAGCATAAAGAAATCATGACTAGACACAAACTACTATTGAGTCATTAAAAAAAAACCATATAATAATACCTCCCAGGTCTTAACTTGAAGAAAAAACTTTAGAATTAGCTACACTTTCATTTAAAAAACAATTTTTAAGACCATCACTCACTCCAGTTATGCTCATCCTGTCAACACTATCCCCAAAATGATTGTTATACAATCAGATGTTTGAAGATGTACTGGAATGATAAATGACAAAACTAGGGAGGGCTATTATAGATTTGAGATTCTATTTTGTCGTTTTTGAAGAAAAGCATGCATGGAACCTCTGGTCAAGAAATTTTGGACTATTGTAATTATATCCCTTATTTATATTAATTGCTGGGAAAATCAGAGATCTTGGCTAGAATATGAAAACAAGCACATTTTTCAAAGATGAGAGAGTAAAAATACCTGAATAGCATCTTTAACTTTAGGCTTGTTATTATGGATGTAAGCTTTACATTTTAAAGCTCCTTTAAGATTTATGGAACCATTGCAGATTTGGACTGTAGCTGTTGATCTGGAGTTTGTACTTTGCATCTGAAATAGAGAAAAGGCAGAAATCACAAATAGTACATATGTTAGCCAATTCCACCCTATCTTTAATAACTGTAAACTCTGCTGTAAATGTGAAGTTCTATTTCTTTTATTAGACTTTCACATCATTGTAATTTCCAAATGGTCCTATTAGTTACCAACATTAATAGACATCAAAATGTACAATATTGAAACATCCAAGCTAAAAACTTAAAATAATACTATGTTTCCCTGAAAATACGACCTATCCCAAAAGTAAGTCCTAGTTTGTTTTTTAAAACTGTGTGCCAAATATAAGCCCTACCCCCAAAATAAACCCTAATTAAGACCCTACACACACACACCCATTCCGGGGTGCAGAAGTGGGGCGAGGCGCAAAGGTAAAAATTAAGCTAGTATGGGAATGGAGCTACCCTACTTACCAGGCCTTGCGCACCCCAGCACCTGCCTTGCCTTCCCAGCCCACTTCTGTCACACCTCTGTTTTGCTGTCAGAGACCCTTCCAGAAATCCCTCTGCAGCTGATAACAGAGCATCAATCTGGAGCCCATTTTTCAGTTGCAGAGGCCTTTTCTGAAGGCCTGTGACAACGAAACAGAGGCCAAGGGCAACATGCACAAGCAGCAGCAAGCGGCCACAGAAGAAGTGGGCTGACAGTGGGACTGCCACAAAATGAGTTAATAGAAGACCCTCTCAAAAATAAGGTCTGGTGCTTTTTTTGTTTTTTAAAAAATAAGACTGGATCTTATTTTCGGGAAAACATGTTAGAACATTACACAAGATAGTGTTGCCCTTATTATCCCAACTATTCCAACTATCCCATTTGGAATAGTTCCATTTTAAATAATTTCCAGAAGGCTGATTGGGGGGGGGGCAGGGGAATCTCATTTCCAGAGAGAGGCTGTTCCATAAAGGAGGTCCTTTCAATGGGAACACCAACAGGATTTTTCTACATTGAAAAATGCTTAATGCATATTATTTATTAATATTTATGAAAATAATATGTATTCATACTGAAATATAATAGACTACCTATAGCCTCCTAAACAAATTAGCAGGTATTTCAACCAGCTTTCATCTTTTACCAACCACTTTCAAGTTACTCATGGAAAGTGAACAAGGGGGGGAAAAGGAAAAGTCCCAGAAAAAACTTCTACCACTCTGTAGATTTTCATAATTTTTATTTGCTGAGATGGAGAGCCAAGACTGATAATTACCAATTTGCCTAAGGCTATGAACTGAAATGTGAGTGACAGCTAAATGGAGGATATCCCATCTTACTTTTTAACCCCTTTGTCAAATGTTTACTTACCAATTGTGTTAAGACCCTAACATCAAGATTCCTAGTAGCTGATGGCATATATCCTCTTGATTTTTTCTGTAAGGATAATTCAAGTACAGAAGACAGCTGAACTGAAAAGAATGTTGGTAAGGTTCAAATGCTAAACTAGAATCTATCAGGGCAAATAATTTAGACATTTGAATATTTTATTAGGTCTTAGCTGTTGTGATTTTTTTTTACATGATTGTGTGACAAAAACATTTAATGAATCGGTTAAGTTTTCCACCCTTCTACGAAAACTTATAATTCATTTCAAAGGCGACAACAAATGTTCTGCAGCTCAGCTAAGTTCTTGACAGCTATAATAATATATATGCCTTTGAATCAATCTTGAATCCTGGTAACTGCCTGGACAAGTCTGTGCAGTTTTCTTGGCAAGATTTTGGAAAATGGTTTGCCCTTACTTTCTTTTTATAGTCGAGAGTGGCAGGCCCAAAGTCACCCAGATGGTTTTCTGCCTGAAGTAGGATAAGAACACACTGCCAGTTTCTAACCTGGTGACTTAACCACTACACCGAAGTAACTGTCTATTACCACAAAGTATTGATTTATTTTTAAAAATGTACTCAAAGTATGGTAGAATATAGAATCAACTAGTCACAACATATGTTTGTTATCAGATTTCCATGATCACCATACTGGAAAATGTAATGCTTAACTCAAAGAAAATTCTGGTGATGATAGACTATTTTGCCTTGCTTAGGGTTTTTTTTTTAGGTATAAATATTAATAACCACTCTACAGATATTGTAGATTGCATTATCAAATAATGAGATCTTAATCTCTACTTTTGCATTAATGTGCATTAAATAAATAAAATAAAGCTATAATCTAGAAACAGAACAGCTACAATCTAGAAACAGATACTATGCAAGGATTTTTCCCGTTTTGATGCAAAAGAGGCATCTAAGAAGAAGTTACACTCTACTCTGATTTAAGATAGCCTAAGAATTATATCTAAGATCTTTTTGGTAACAAATTAAGAATAAGGATGGAGAAATGAAGCTTGTAACAATAGACAGAAAAATCTGGAAAGAATTACTTGGATCATGGTTGGATCCAATTTTCAAAAGCATCATATCAATTGTTATAAATAGAATAATGACACAAATGAATTCCTGGATCGAGAAGAGACACTAGCAACCCAGACTTTCTGTAATTAAAATTGTGAGTGAAATGAAGTGAGGCAACCTGAGACCTTAACCTTGTTAAGAGGCAGCAAACAGATTTACTTGTTCAGATCAAAATACTCTCCCAGGAAACTGAATGTGAACAGATTCAGGTTCTGCTCCTACTGAATTCAATGTGGTTCTGCTAAGAGAAATATTTATATTCCAAAACGTCTTGATATATTAAATCAAGAGGAGTGAAATTAACTTTACAAACTGCAGGTTGAATAACTGTCTTTTGGATAAGACTGTGATCTTGCCCTTCTCAATGGAAAATGTAAATCTAAACTATAATGTTGTCTATATGTAATCAACCAGGTTTATTCATGATAATTTCAAATAAATATTTCTGGGCTAGATGGGCAATGTTTAGCTTTATTTAATTTAAGTTACAGAAACTCTACGTAAGAAACGCATTCCCTAAACCAACTGTCAGAATCAACACTCAAGGCTAAGATTGGTGGGTACTATAAAATCTGTGAAATTCCATATGGGAGAGATTCTGGTCACAAATACCACCAGGAGAATGATTTCTGTGAAAAGGACTGAAATGTTTCATTCACTATGTGAGCCTGAAAAGGAAGTGGAAACTGCAAAAAATAGTCAAACATGGATATATGTTCACTGGAGAAAGTTGATAGGACTAAACTCATGACTAGTGAGTTGTTTCCATTCTTCCTTCAGTAGAAGAATAGCCTTCTGAATCTTTAAAACTATTTCATGTAATAGAAGAATTATTACTGGGTAAAATGATGTGCAAAGTATCTCCATGGAATAATCTTTCCCTTCTTGGAAGGATAAGGCCCTCTTGATTTCAAGTGATGCCCACTGGAATGTCAGGCTTAAAGTCTACATCCGCTGTTACATTAAAAAGGAGGAGAAATTAATCTGAATTTGCAACTGTCTGTTTGATCTGTTCTCTTATTGAATGATGCAATAATACAGACAAGTGGAAATCAAGAGAAAGACTATCTGGCCATGTCTTGCCTTAGCATTACTGGCAGCTGGAAATAAAAGTTTTAGATCATTTTGCTAAAGTGATTTGGTGCCACCTTCTGGCTAATTTTGCAAACAGACAGTGGAATTTTGCCTGTGGAAGGCAGGAGCAGCACTGGATAAGCATTATTAGACTCATGAAATCATACTAGGATGATTTCACTGACTAGTTTACTATAAGAATAATCCTATAAAGAAGTATATGATAGAAACTATTGAGGCCATAAATCACTTCACCCCACCTTTCTATGCATTCTGTACTTGGATTGCAGACTGAAATCCTGTAGCAGAGTTTACTGTTGCTGATCAGATGAGTCTGATGTGGTGAAGAATACGATTTATGGAATGCCAACCTACTAAACCATTCACACATTGGTACAGACAGGAATAAGGAGACAGAACTAAGACATGAAAAAAGCTTTTTGAAAAAGAAAGAAAGAAAACAAAGCATAATTATTGGTATTCCAAGAAAATATGGAAATGAGATAAGATAAGAACTAAGAATCGTTTAGGGTAAAGCAAGAAATGATGATGGAGGAGCCAGAAAGAGTTAATGTAACAGTAGACTTTAATTATGCATTTTTCTACTGTGCTGGATAGTAGGAAGGTTTAAAACTTGGACTCCTTCATGTACCAAAACAGGAAGTACTCATTTCATCATAAAATGTACAGAATTTTTTTGGGAAGTTAGAGGGGAAAAAAATCCACATTAGACCAAAACAGATCTCTGAAAGTGTATATATGCAAAAT
>JANHFJ010004330.1:54733-70596 GCA_032468195.1 Cerberus rynchops | reverse complement strand
TCCAAGTGGCTTAGAATTCAGGTCCCAATGGTAATACTTTATATGTCATTCTCTCCATTCTTAGAAATCATCCACGGTGGGCTTTCTCTCTGGCTTCTTCACACTTAAAAAGCTTCAATTGGTAGGCAAACTAATATCGCACAAAATCCATTTTATTTTCTAAGGGAATTCCCTCCCTCCCCACCCATGTGATGCTGTTTATGCTGCATGCTTTCCTTTTTATGCATACTTTAAAAATAAAAATTGGAGCATGGTTCATCATGGTGCAGATAATCTTCCTTCATTTTCTGCAATATATAAGAACTTGACACGAGCATAGCATTTTTGGAAGCAAGATTTGGAAGTTCTGGTTTGAACAAATGGAACTTGATGAAAATTCACCTATAGTATTTCAAGAGCTGGGAAGAACAATGCAATGGCTGTTGGTACTCTTTGAAGAATCCAGCTTCACTGTCTCGCATCACTTACAGTCCAACTGGTGGAGATTTGGGAGAATCATGTTTGAATTTATTGGGGAAGGGGTAGAGAAAAAAAAAATCTCCACCAATTTATTGGGGAAGGGGTAGAGAAAAAAAAATCTCCACCAGCAGAAAAGCAGCCTAAGGACTTGTCTAATTTCCCTTTCTGTTTCTGGTCACATGTGGCAGTGTCATCTTTTGGATCCCATAGACACACATACACATACAAAACTATATAACAACACATGCATATACCCAAACCCACAATTACAATAAGCAACCATGTTTACAGACACAGTTCTATAAATTGCATGAAATCAAATGGTCTAATCTCAACTATTTTTTTTTAACTAGGTGTCCATTTTCTATCATGGTTTCCTTAAATGGCCGTGTTCTCAATTAGATAATGACATACAAATGAAATGCATTTTCCAATTTCAACCTGCATAAGTGTCAGTTATCAAGTTTCCCTGCTAGTCCCACGAGGCTGCCCATAGCATTGCTGGAAAGTAGATTGCTGTACATAGTTTACAATATTTACTCCAGAAACTCCTATTAAAATAAAATCAGCCGTTAAGGTTAATGATTATTATTTAGGATTTGCATTGTGATCATACCCAGAGGCTCAACACAGGGTCAGGCATTGCCTTGTCTTGGAATGTAGCTGTATAACTACAAAGGGCTCCATATCTTGTTTCCATAGATTTGAAGACTTCTGAGGCCAGGAGAAAGCATTAGAATGATATTTTCTAATGTTCTGCATAAAATACAGCATAGTCATTTATCGGGGAAACAATGTCATCAGCCTAATAAAAATGGTGAGTCCTGGTATAAAATACGCTTGGAAAGATACATATATTTATTTTCTTGATCAGTTCACAGAACAAATTATGGTCAGGCATTTTCCCTTGCAATTTCATGATATTGCTATGCATCTATGTCTGATTAGGGCCAAATGACAAAACTTGCTAAGGGAATCTGTAATCAGCTGGAAAAAGAACATATTCAGGGGTAGAGCACATGTTCTGCATCCAGAAATCCCAGGTTCAATTTTGTTAAAAAAGATCAGACAGTAGGTGGCAGAGGGGACCTTGTCTTAAATTGGAAAAGTCACCATCTGCTAAGCCTAGAGTAGAGTAGGCCTAACTATGTCTGGACCATTTAACAATCTGCTTCTGATAGCAGATTTGCCATTTTGCAATTTTTCTATGAATCCTTAAGAAATTTGATCTGATTGGACATAGGGGCAGATAAAGCAGCCAAAGTAGCTGCCTGTTTATTTAGGAAGGGAAAACAATAGCTGGATTTTCCAACAGGATCTGTTGTGGAATTCTTTATAATCCCTCATCAGAGAAATGAGGTTTTCCAGTTTTAGTGGATGCTGGAGAGCTGCATAATTTATAGCTAAAAGAAAACATTACTTTCTTCCTAGAAAAAAAATAACCAGATATAATTTCCCTTGGACAGAACTTTCTGAGAAGGCAATCACTCTATAAAAATTTCAATATATAACTTATGATGCGTGATATGTGTGGTTTATATGTGTGAGAGGTTGACCTGACTTTTTCTTTAGATTAGACCTTTTCACTGTGCAAAGTAGAGAGAAAGGAGCCCTATGGGTCATAACATATATATACTGAACTATATATACAATGTACACCAATACAGACAAACAGACACAGACATACAGTACATACTTCCCAGAATTGGGAATTCTCTTTTTAATCAGAACAAGAAGAGATGATTTATTTGCATACCATTGTTTTTATTTCACGTGCTAAGTTTGAACTGAAAATCAGTAGTCTGGTAGCATGACCTATACAAGCTCAAAAGCTGCTAAAACTCCTATTTGCCACCACAGAGTAACACAGTTGCCCAGCTACCATGTCTGCAACAATAAGCATAGAATCCCAAAGGTATTTTTTTCCAAAAGGCAACTGGATTATCTTGATGTTTTCTTTGAAAATGTTTCACTTCTCATCCAAGTAGCTTCTTTAGTTCTAGCTACTGTAACTGGTGGAAAATGAAAGGATTTATATTCTTTGCGGTCATTAGCATTCTGAGGGCTGATTGTTAGCTCCCTGAGAGTCACTGAGACCATATCTCTCACTATTTACAATGCAGCAAGGACTGCATTGTAAATAGGAGGTAGGTAGTGTCAACCTGGATGATTGAGAATCTCCACAGACAAGAAGCACTGAGAGTATTTTGAGATCCATCTCTTGGGTCTTCACTAGCAGAACATGTCAAAGAGCCATCAAATGCAGTGAAACTAGTTTACCAATGTCAAAAGTAACAGAGTAATATACATTACTGTCTATAAAGATCCACATCATATTATTAATTCATTATATCAAGAGAGGCGTATTAGCATGAATTTATTAAATATATAGTCTATTGCTGCTCTCAACTGTTCTGTTATATTATAGATAGTGATCCATGAAGACTTCCATTCTCAATAATTTGTTTTATATGTTTCACTAAGCAGATACATGTTAAACCTCAAAAATATATAACTGCTTCCAAAACAGAGGTGTCCTCCTCAAAATGTTAAAATTGGAGCAGAACATTTTTCACCCTGCTCCTTTGTGATGACATCAAATCACTGCACAGGTCCATTGTGATGGTTAGACCTCCCCTCACCCCAAAATTATTGCCAATCCCAGGATTTCTTGCAACTGGTCTTGTGTTTTTTTTAAAATGTTATTATTTAACATCCTTGTAAGGTTATGACTGGGTTGGAATACAGTTGAAAGCCAGGCAAAGATTAAATTTCTTTCTGTTTGCTTTGATTCGGGATGGCCTTGTCCAGCATAAGAGGTGTTTTTCTTTCATCAGTTACCAATGGTAAAAATTATTCTTCTATTATTCACATATGTCTATACTTTTAGCAGACAAAATAGACCACATTATAAGCCTGATTGAAATTTCATCTTTACCCAAGCAAGTGACATACTGACATTTAAATGTTATTTATTTATTTATTTTACAGTAAGTGGTTTATTTTATTGGCATTTTTAATGAGGTATAGGGATATATATTTGGTTGGTTTTGCCAATTTGGTTACTATACTTTGATTAATTTTTACTTAGTTGTCATGTTTGTACAAATTTTGTAAATTTATTGTGTATTTGTTTTACTGATTGTATTTCACATTCTAAATTTTTAATTAGTTTTGCATTGGTAATTGGTATATGCCTTGATGGAAAGTACACTATGAATAATGGTGATGACAGCAAAAACAACAATATTAATAATTAGCAGCAGTGAAGCTTCTGAAGTTTAAACTATTGGAAAATTTTAGGCATTTGAAACCAAATGTGATAATCCCAATTACTGAGGTGCCACACTATTGCTAGATTTAAAGCAGCAAATAGAATTGATTTGTTTGTTGCTTTTATAATGTGTAGTCTCTAATTATGTGGCACTCCTGGGCACAAGGGCAGTTACCATATACTTGAGTTCTGCCCATACCTCCAAACAGATTTAAAATCAAAATATGATTTTTCAAAATGTCTCTTTTTTTGTCAGCTCAGCTCATTTTATCAAATGAAGAGATCACTAAATCTCATTACATGAAAACGCCAAATCTTGCATGACTATTTGCCAGACCCCTTACCAAAATACATCTTCAAGATTGTTATGTTTTTATATAGGATTCTATGAGATGTTCTTGTGAACATTCTTGCACATTTCTTATGCATTCTTGCAAGTGGTGCAAGTTTTTTCTTAGATTTGTAGTATTGATTGTTCTTTGTTTTTGTCATCACTCAAAATCATATGTTGTTCAATCATGACCTCCAGCATCAGAAAACTTTACCAATCCCAGATTACTAAATTACTAAATTTAGTACAGAAATAAATTTATTTGAATGCATGAATATTAGGACTTTTGAATAAAACAAAATCAATTTTTATTTGCAGACTGCTCACATTACAACAGAAAGCTTTGCAGATAACCTCCCATTTTGTTAACTGTCTAATATCAAGCCTGCTCAGTTTAACAGGTTAGCCCTGAAAAACTCATGCCCTCAAAATGTCACATGATGCTAAATTTGCACTTCCAAAATACAGCTTGCATGCAAATATAATTTTAAGGGAGAATTAATACTATTTACAAGGCACTAATCATGATGATCCCTCAGATAAAACTAGAATTATTCTAAATGGAATTGGCTTGTTATGTTTAGGAGCTGTTTGCTACCCAAGACAGAAGAACAGGCTAGCTTATAAAAATGTCATAGGTGTCTCCTAAACTCTCCCCTCCCTCTCACCAAAAGAGATTTCTTGGATAGTTTTTTTTCCCCCCTCAAGGACCAGGGTCAGGAAGAATCCACCCCAAGGGTAGTTGGAGGGAAGAAAAATAACAAGGCATCATAGTATCTGGGGACTGCTGCATTGTTCACAGCCTTTCTCTGTAATCATAAGTGCATTGCTTGGCTGCCTTGGTAATTTACATAATACCATCCTGACAGGTTCAGTTCAGTTATCCATCACCACTGGGATGGTGTTTTCTGGCCTTTTTCTTTATTTTCTTTCATACCCCCTGCTTCTCTATCTTTCTCTGTCCCTCTCCTCTCTTTATCTTTTCCGACTTTTCTCATCTACAACACCAGTTGTCTCATATTTGGTCAAGGAACAACAACAATAATAAAACTAGATTGATTTCACGTCATTTCAATCCCTCCTGTTCAATCAACAGAATAAGACTGCTGATAATAAGCAAATAAAATGTAGTCACATACCTATGCCCAGAGAAATATTATCTATATTCCTCCAAATTCTGTTTGCTTTCAGCAAAGGAATTATATCTTTTATTTAATTTTTTCAGTGGGGTTAATTATAATAAACTTGAAATTTTATGTTGAGATTCACTCCTAGGTAAGTCTAAACAATGGAAAATATTTAGGTGTGCTTTGAAACCTTTGTTTGCTAAGTACCTTATCTAAAAGAATATGTTTCTGTGTAAGAAAAAGCAAGTGGGTCTGAGAGTCAGAAGCCTGATACAAAAAGAATAGATTTTAATGCCATGCAGAATCTTGCCTATCAATAAATGAGTTTATGTGTGCCCATTCTATTGTCATAGTAATTATCAAGATTGCCACATGGGATTTTATTTATTTGTATCCTACCTTTATTATTTTTACAAATAACTCAAAACAGTGAACCTATCCAATGCATCTTCCTTCTCTTATTTTCTCCACAACAACAATTTTGTAAGGTGATTTGGGTTGAGAGTGACTGGCCCAAGATCACTCAGCAGGCTTTTAGGCAATTCATTTTTAATCTTTTCAATGGGCAGCTTAATACCTGTATCTTATTTTTCAGGATATAAGACACATATCATGTTCCCACTATTATGCTCTAAACACGGGCCTAATATAGTTTGGACGCACAACACAACAAGTAAGGGAAGCCTGAATCCTCTTTAAGAGGCTATTCAGGCTTTCTTCAAACCCTGTGCAGAGGTTTGTTTGTTTTTTAATGTTGTCTAGTTCTCTCACATTCTTTCATTTCACCAAGTCTCAGGATACCATTCACTGAATATCTGAATATGCAGTCTAGGACACTTCCAAAATTTCTGATTCTTTTTTCCAGTCTTCCAGTAAATTACTGTGAATAAGGAACAAAGCAAATAATTTATTCACTGCCTTGAATGTCTACAGAGCCTGCAGCAATAGAAAGCACCTTATCTCTACCACATACAAAAAGGAAAGAAAATAAATTATGTGTGCCTCATCTAGCCCTTTACCTCCTGTAGATGCATTTGTCCGGTCACATAAAGAAGAAAAAGAAGAGAAGAGAAGAGAAGAGAAGAGAAGAGAAGAGAAGAGAAGAGAAGAGAAGAGAAGAGAAGAGAAGAGGAAAGGAAAGGAAAGGAAAGGAAAGGAAAGGAAAGAAAAGAAAAGAAAAGAAAAGAAAAGAAAAGAAAAGAAAAGAAAAGAAAAGAAAAGAAAGGTTGACAAGGTAGATAGACTTAGCTACTGTAGAAATTCCATGTTAGGAACAATTGTTATGGGGGTAAACAGAATCAACAGTAATCTGATGGCACATTGTCAACAGTTACTTTTAAAAGTGTAACAGAAATTGAACTCCACATGAGATCATTTTGACACCTTATTTCAAAATAATAAGTGTAAAAAAAGCAAACAGACCTTTTATACAGTAAATAAAAGTTCTGGAGGCTGAAAATTTAAAGTTAAATGACCAGAAATTTCATACAAAGAATAACACTGGTAAAGAATAGCTGTTGCTGTCTATTAATCTTCTATATACAGAAGACACTGGCAGAGAAGAGAAATCTCCATTCTTGCATCTTGCAGCCCCAATAGGCTAGCAATTTTTTAAAAAATAGTCTAATAACTTTAATATTTAAGAGAAGAATTTATTTAAGAAGTTAAATTGACTAGCATTTCTCAGAGAGAATAATTTGAAGGAAATCTCACATTTTGTTTTATAAAGACTGAATATAATAGGATTTACTAATTCTATTAATACTTTTAAATTTAAGCTTTATAACATATTATCTGACCCCAGCAGAGAAAAAGTGTTATTCAGCACCTTGACAAGCAGTCAGTTCTGTATCACTTTTAAAAAGGAAGCACGTGGTATCTGAAGGAAGAAGTAGCTGGCATGGATATTGATAGAGCTAAGCTGGAAGAAAAGTTCAGCTTTCTTCTGGACTCTAAGATCTGTTGCCTATTATCTGTAAAAGCAACTCTATGCACTTTTCAGCTGCAGAATCAAAATTCTTAAAATTATAATGAACATTGATCAACCCATACATAAACACATCAGCACTATTAGAGAACAGCACTTCTTGCAGTTTGTAAAAAAAAATGCCTCTGTTCCACAACATTATCTAATCATAAGCAACTACACTCTAGGAAAAATTATCCCTGGCAGCAAAATTATCAAATAATATGCGACTGATATGAGAAAAAGCAGGTGATGGCATTGCAGCTGTGTGCTCATCTAACTCTTTCACTGCCTGTAATCTTCCCTTTACAACTTATTTTTCACCAAGCCTCTTTCTCTCCTGCCCGTTTTTATGGGAAAATATGTACTTGGAACCTAGCTATGGCAAAACTGCCAAGGAATAAATCAAAGTGATAAATAACATTTTATCCCTAATCTCTCTTCCATATGCATATTTGAAATCTCTGTTGCCACCAAATGTTCATTTGTTCACTCTGGTACATTCACATAAATTTGGATGAGATGCTTCTGGTACTAAGAGAGCTTCAATTGATAGGCCATTTTCTTACAAATAATACGAAATATATGGAGAAGATGTCATTCACAATTGCAAATAAGCCATGAAATTTGTGACTATAGTTTAAGAATCTTCTCTCTACCATTCTCTTTGATGCTGGCAATATTAACATATTTCTAAATTTTACATTTTCTATGGTATTTTTTAATATACTATATTTTCATGCAGTGAAGAATGTATTACTGTACACTTATTAATATGCTCTTTCAATGTTTCATATTAATTTACAAATCAACTGTTATATGGTCACTACAGCTACATAGATAAATCATAAAATGGCACATTATCAGCAGCTAATACATTGGTTGTCCTGACCAGCCCTTGTCTAAACTCCTGGCATATTGAAAAATTATTAAACAATTAAAATATATTCTTGATGATAGAGATGATTTAGTGCTTTACAGTACATAGTGTTATGGCTAGTATAAGCTTGCAGCTTTTTCCATGTATTCACTAAACCCCAAAATGCAACAAATTTGGCTGAAATGCTTGCTGGCACCACACTTTTTTCCTCCTGAAATCGCACTATTTTCTCAAAAACCAATCTGAGCCATAGAAGGCAGAATATGTAGGTAGAGGCGCAAAGCACTATGTTCCAATAAATTAACCTTCTATTTAAGATTCTTTGCTGGCCTATTATGATGAAGGAAGAAACCAATTTTTAGTATTCAGTTTCTCATATGCAGATCTGATAATGAGCATTAAAGTCAACTGGGATTTCAGTAATTATACTACTGATGAATTGCAGCATTAATGTTCTACTTCCCTTTTGATGAAATATTTCACTTGTCCCAAAGAAATGTGACTAAGAGCAATGCAGCCATAAGTAAAAGTGAACAGTCCCCCCATACTGCTCTTTCTAAATACCGTACATGACACTAACTGTAAACTTTATATTACTTAGATGAATTCTTCAGTTTTATTCCATTGGAATATTCTGGAGGAGTTACACCTAATCAATTAGCATTACTGACTTCTGACAGAAAATTAGAGATGAAAAGTATGTTAACTTTAGCAAAGAACTTGGAAGTCTTAAGGGTTCTAAAATGTGTCCATTCTGACAAATTCATTTGTATTAAAAGTGTGACATCTTGCAACTTCCTAAACCTTAGCACTATTGATTTCCAACTCAATGAGGAGGAATGAGGCAGGAATCTCCATACGCATTTGCAGGTTACTGAGGTTTCTAGAATTTTAAAATGTTTTCTTCACAGAACCAGTTCTTGTATTCTTCTATACAGTGATTCCATTGGAATATTTCTCCCACCTTTCATTTATTTGCACTTACTAAAAATGAAATTACTACTACATGTAAAAAAAACCTATGGCAGAAACAGCCTTTATCAGTTAAGAATTTTTCATCTGAAATTCACTTCAAACAATTATTCAATATTATATGGATGTTGTAATGCGGACTTGTCAATCTTTGGTGACATTATGAATAGTATGCAGAAACTATAGTTTAATAAAATAAGTAATGGATTAAAAAACTTAATTGATTTGTGACAATTACTTTAGTTCATACTGACAACTTCACAAGTTTATTTGCAAAATTTTAGAATATTTGCTAGAGATGGTCCATACAATTTATCTTTTTGCTTAGATGTTTGTTATCTGATGTAGTTTAATTAGCAGAGCTCGGCGTCATTTTGAAATCTATACCTAAATGCTTAGAAAAAATGTAAATGAAGCCATTTTAATGGAATTGCCTAATTCAATTGAGTGATCCGTGTTTTAGGATAAGACTTGTCTTCTATTTAACATACAGGCTTTAGAAAAGTAAGTTTTATCAGAAACTTTTCTGTACCATGTTTATCATTGATTGTGCTGTCAAGACGATGGAAAATGGGAAACTGAAGTCAAAGTACCTAGAAGGCTTCAGACTAATTCCTGGTTTCTATCCATTCCAAAAACTAAATAGCCAAGTGGAATTAAATATATTCAATCAGGTTTTTCAAAACCCTTCACAATATTGTTTAGCATTTTATAAAAATATGACCAGAAATCCACAAAATTTGCTCTGAAATCACAAATGTTACTTAAATCAATTTTAAGATTAATTATATCACTGACAAGAGAGGCAAATCATTCAATCTTAATTATTCCTCTCTGTGCCAAGAAATAAATATTACAGCTATGTTGGAACGATATGGAACTATTCATTGGGAGCTAATACACTTAGTTATACCTTTGCCTAAACTTAGCCAAGCAAAAATTTGTGGTCACCAGGATCTTAACCTTCTTTTCAGCACAGACCTATGTATTTTACTTGAAGCAAAGGGCTTCCAGATGGGCAAAATGGTAGTAAGACAAAGTTAGAAAAAGACAAATTGAGTTACAAATAAGTGAGCAAAATTGAATGTCAATATTGTTTTCAGGTGTCTACCAACAGTTTGTTACATCCCTGACTAACTACCCCTCCCCCTTTTATGGCCCTGTAATCCCTTAATTTGAGGCAGAATTGGGGCGAATATTTTCCAACGCTATCATATTAAAATTCACCAATAAATCTCATGTTGTTTAGGGCTGGAGTAAGGATATTAACTCTTCATAAGGTTGAGGATAACTCTATTCCTGAGACCATGAAGTGGTTGGTATCTGGGGCTCTTCATCCCAACATTAGCAAGCATCAAATATGGATTGCTAAACCCCATAATTCCATGACAGTTGTAATTGTGGGAATTGACATACGTGTAGCACCACCGCATGTGAGCTAAAAGGAGAATCTAGAATTGTGTTCAATTCATGCATTAATGATTTTAATCTCCATGGTTTGCATGAGTTAGTCTTGTCATTCTCCCAGAGAGTGATCCCATTGAAAAGTATTTCCATATAAAATAAGGGATAGCCCATAAAATATTTTCCCCAGTCTATTTCATGTTTGCATATGTGAGTCTAAAAAAAAATATAGTTTACAACCTAGAACACAAAGAGGACAAAACATAGTACAGAAAAGGCAATTCTTTAAGTTTAACCAAATGCCAGAATAAAGTCATTCATTTTTGACAGAGAAAGTATAAATTTCTACTTTAATGCTAGAAGAATGGGAATCTTTCCCCATCTTTCAATCCCAAAAGGGATGCTTAAGTGGAAAAGGGAAGTAGCTACTCGTCCTTTAGGAAGCAAAATATTACTTATCTTCAGCACTCCTTTTAACAAATAAAAAAAAAACCAATCTTTTTTTACTACAGACCTACAAACTACATCCACTTCAGGTGAAATGAATGCAGAACAAAGACTGGATTTTTAAAAAAATGAATATATCCATGGAAATGATCTTGGTGATAAGTGGCAGAGTGAACAACAGATGGAAGGAAAGGTCTGAATTTGTCACCATTTATTCCCTGTATGCTACTTGTCCCCACTTCAAGTACCCAAAAATGAATAAATGCTATACTGCCAATGTAAAAGAAATGAACACTTTCTTTTCAACTTTTTGATATAATAGTGCCTATTCATATAACAATAAAAATGCCCCAATTAAACATACATATAAAAATTGTTCCTCCTAGGAATAAATAATCACTGAAAGACCCTAAACATGTATTAGTGGCATCAACTCTTTCCTGGGTCATATCCTTTATAAAATGAGATTACAGAAAGCTATAGGGCTAGTAAGTATAATACTTAGCTGATGAGCTACTTTCTAAGTTTATTGATGTTCTACAAAAAAGTAATTTTTGACTTAGTTTACACCAATTCAAATTATCCAAATAAGCAGTTTTCCTCCCTAATTTATAACTAGAAATTCATAAGGTTTGCCATTATCTGAAGTGTTATAATAATCTGGGTGAATCAATTTATGATATCTGATGAAAACTGAGAATACAGCTTTATATTATACTGGAAAAGTAATTTAAATATTGAGGTTTTTATAAGCTAACAAATACAACACAATCTGCATAGCTTTAAAAGCTGTACTGCATTAAGCATGTTTTTAAAAAGAAATATATTTGCTATAGCTAAATAAAATTCACCTGGAGATTAACTGGCTAAAATGCTATTTCATATATATTCTACCTCTCCTATGAATATCACTCTTTATTTCCTCAAGGCTTTTATATGGAGAAAAGCCAAGAGAAATGAATGACCTTCAAATTAATATGCTTAAAACATGGCTTTTATACCTAAACAGTATATTAAGATGTATATTAATTATGCTAATATGATTGAATCAAAGCATTAAAGGAAAGTTCTTACTGAAATATATCCAATGTCAAATATTTTACTTTTTTCATGTTAACACAAAATAAATTGTTGGTTTATCAAAAAATAAAACTTAAAAAAGCACATTTGGTATTGCTAGGTTTTTTTAATTCATGCAAGATCCAATGGTGCAGTTACAGAAAACTTGCTTGGATCTTACAACCTAAAGTAGACTTTTAGTACTGTTGCTGCTTTCTTTCCCCTCTTTAAAACTGCTTTACAGGGGTGAGTCATTGCTAACATTACATCATCTTATTTAGGGAGGGGCCTGATTTCTGTAGTGAAAATTACAACTTCTCATGCAAAGCATATATCCTCTAGGTTACCCAGATAATAGATAAGATAGCTTAAAAAGTAGATTGAAATATTTTATTTTCCAAAGTACTAACTGACCAACATTTTCCATTTACCTTTAGTGAATTGTAAATTATTTGAACACTGACATTGTCAGCAAGACATGTTACTGCAATATCTAAATAACATGCTAAATTTCCAGCTATAAGATTTAAGAAAAAGGGAAATTATTCTACTGTTTAATTTTCTACAGATTTATACAGTACAAGAGATTTATAAGAGATTTTAAAAAACAGGCACATTAAAACATGGAGTTTGCCTAAACAAGAGTTTATCCACTCTTAAATGTTAAGAAAAAATTAAAATGCATTCTTACCAACACATCATTACAGATGTCCCTTAGTTCAGTCTCAATTTTCTCTCTGTATTCTCGAGCCATTTGCTGCTTTTTCTCAGCACCTTCTGTCTTTTGTTCAATACTTGAGACAACTCTCCAAGAAGACCTTCTTGCTCCTACAACATTTTTGTAAGCGACAGAGAGAAGATTCCTCTCCTCATTGGATAATTCTGCTCCTTGCTCAGTCACAGACTTCATGCAGGCTGCCATATCATCATATCTCTCAGCCTGCTCGGCCAGTTTGGCCTTCTGCACCAGCTCGTTTTTATCCATGCTGATTTCTCTACAGAATGAAAAATATCAAAATATTATAAAATATCTACCAAACAAAAGCATTTGGCATTGAGTTTGTCTCTTAACAAGGGCATGGACAGACTGTTTAGGCTCTGATCTTGTATGCATGAAAAACATATGTAACTGAACTTGATTAATCCAAAATGAGCATAAGATTGCAAACCGAGTTCCTATAATTTTGTCAGAATAGGAAGAAAATATATTTATTTTCTCTTCAGTAAAAATAGAGAAATAATTTGGATCTCTGCAATTTTATAAGATCTCCAAACAAGGAATGCAAAGCATTCCCTTGAAAGCTTCAACCTTCTATCCCTAGATGATCCTGACTCTTTATTTCAAACAGCTTTGCTATTTTGAGACATCCATTTTGGAAGTTTGCAATGTTAGGAATTTCATTAGACAAAGTCAAATTCTTTTTCAAATGAAACTCAAATTACAGACAGTATCAGCTTCTTTACACCTCTTACTACCTTATACACAATTAAGAACATTTTGATTATCATTAAATTTAAAAAGCATTAAATGTAACTGCTGTATAGCTAAATCAAATAGATTCCAAACTGTTTGTTAAGATTATAATACAAAGATATTACATTGGACAAAACTCAGGTCTATTTAAATCTCCTAAAATGAAGATGAAAGTCTACAATCTTTGACCTACACTAAGCAGTGCTGCTGGTTTGGAAAAAACTTTGGTTGTAATCTATCACGATTTTAGTATCCCAAAGAACCACTGTAACTTCCGTATTTTTTGATCTGTAATAAAATTTAATGTCAGAGAATTCTAAAAGGGGGAAAATAATATTTAAAATTCAAGTGTGGCTCGGCGCCTCAGGATAGATAGCTCACTTGGAAGGCTTACTTCTGCTTTTTAAGTGAAAGGGAACAAGTTGTGTGTGTGGGGGGAGGGGGAGGAGAGAAAAACGGAGCAATTCCTTGTTAGGGGAGACGCCGCGAACCGACTGTATAAAATGGTGCTGCTCATGTGGCCACGGGTGGGTTGCTGCATTGACACAGCTCGGGAGGAGACCGAACGGCGAGGCTAAGCGCAACACACACACACACACACTCTCTCACACAAAACCCCCGAATCCGACCGAGAGATGTCGGCGAGGAGGCCAAGATAAGCCAGGCCAGACTTCGGTCGGTCGGTCGGTGGGTCGCTCCCTCGCTCCTCCCTGCTCCGCAAACGCCCGCCCGGCTCTGAAGCCGTGAAGCGCCTTGTCTAGGCTCTTTGTCATGGCGGATTCGTGTCAGAGCCCAGCCCACTTCTGTGCACGTTAATTCCCCCTCACCTCCGCCCCGCGCCGGGAGGGAGATGCAGCATCTCCGCCCCTGCAAACCGAAGAAAAGGGGAAGCCCAGGCGGCGCCTACCAGCGGAGGACGGAGGAGACACGCCCGCCCACCTGCTTTCCTGCCCCGCTCCTTCTCTGCCCTGCGGCGCCATCCCGCCCGCCCCAAGGGGGCCTCTGCTACCGCCGCGATGAGCCGCTCCAACCCACCGCCACCACTACCTTCCCTCTGGCGCTCCTTCTCCCCCTCCCGGAGAGGAGGCGGCGGAGGAGGCTGCTCCTTTCACGGCGGCCCCGCGGATCTTTTTATGCGGCGGCGAGCCGCGGATCGCACCGGTTGGCTGCGCCTCTTCCCCCGCGGGAGGCCACACCCTAGAAGCCACCCTGCAGTCACTCCGGGCCCGGGAAGGAGCGAAGGCCCCCGCCTCCCGAGGGAAGAGATGCGGGCAGGAATAGAGAAGCCGCCCGACTCCCCAACATGGCGCCCTCACAGGGCACTGCCTCGTTTTACGCCTTCCGCCGCCCTCATGGAGAGGTTGCTCGACACCCCCCCTCCCCGCCTTTCCCCTTCGGCAGCCCCGGGGTGAATAAAGGGGGGGAGCCGGGCGGGCGAAGGGAAGCGAGGGGACGGGGGCTGCGGCTCCTTCCCAACGCCGACCCCCCCCGCCTGCTCCAACGCGATAATCGCCCCAGCACTCCGGATGCGTGGAGAAAGGGGCACCGCCCCACGGCTTCACCTGCCACCGCCTAGCTCCGGGCAGAGGGGCTCCCTCCCAAAGCCGCGCTACTTCCTCCCGCTCCCCACAAGGGGAGGCGCGGGAGGCTGCCCAGGCAGGTGGGGCCAGCCGCACCTGTGCGAGGGCTGAAGGAGAGGAGGCGCCCGCCGCCGCCGCCAGAGAATGAATGGCTCTTTCCCCAGCAGGCCTCGCGGACGAGTCAGCCCGGCGGAGGGCCGGGAGCCGCCGCCCTTCTGCCCCAAGAAGAATGGGGCCGGCGAGCCACCGCCTTGCCCTCGTCTTCCCCTTTCCTCCCTTGCGGTCTCCTGTGCCCACTCAGCGGCTCCCGCTGCTGCCCCACCTACGGCTTCTGCAGCAAGGAAGGAAGGAGGGAGGGAGGGAGGGAGATCACAAGGCAAGAACGCCGAAGAGAAGCCTCCCGGAGGCCGTTACCTGCGAGGTCGAGGGGTACCAGAGTCTCTAGGCGGGTGGACCGGCGCCGACTGTGCCTGTATCGGAGCTCGCTCCGCTGCAGCCTCGCTCTCGCTCTCTCAGCGCCACACACAGGGTCTCCGCCAATCACCGCGTCGCAACGCACGGGCAACACAGAGCCATGACGTCAAACGACACCATGGCAACCGCGCGCGGGCACGCGCCTGCGCCTACACTTTCCATCTCTCCTCCGACCCACCCCGCGGTTTTCTCTTCCCTTTGCCTTTCTCCTCCCTGCCAATGCCAGGACTGCTCTAATCTAACCGCCGCCGGCGCGCGCTCGTTCGCGCGGCGTATCGGCCACGCCTTAACCCTGCTGTTACGCCGTCCCGACGACGGGGGACGCGCGTACGCGCGCTCTAGATTCCACCTCCCCCCCCCCCCCCACCCCACCTCCCAGTCTACCGCAGAGCGTGTTCGCACGCGCATGCGAGAGG
>JANHFJ010004330.1:25856-36239 GCA_032468195.1 Cerberus rynchops | reverse complement strand
GAGCTTGGGGGCTCAGTGAAGTCTCTGTAGTCAGGCACGATGCTAAAGCCCAGTTCTAAAATTGGGTGGGGGGGGGGGAGAGAGAGAGAATCCATCTCTGATGCCCAGAATGTTATTATACAAACCAGGAAATATTGCCCTGAAATGCCAGCTATTTTTTAACCCTTAATTACAAGGTTTGCAAATGGCTGGATTAACAATCAGCAAGTATTACATTTTAAGACACAAAACTTGGTTTGTACTGAACCAAGAACAAACAAGCAGGAGAAATAAAATGGAACCATTTCTTTGGTACCTGTAAGAAGAGAACTTGCTCAGTGTGGGATTGTTTTTCTTCTTCTTTTGCTTATGCACTTAACTTTAAATCATGGTTTAATACTGGGTTTCCCAACCTTGACAACTTTTAAGATCTGTGGACTTTAACTCCCAGAATTCCTCAGCCAACAATGGCTATCTGGGGATTTCTAGGATTTACAATCCACAATGGATGGCTGGGGAATTCTGGGGGTTGAATTCCACAGGTCTTAAAAGTTGCCAAGATTGGGAAACCCTGGTTTAATGGTAAACTACTGTATTGAAAAACCACCAGTTCACTCCCAGCTGTTAATAGGACGAGAACATGGAAGAACACCCATTCTTGCCAGCTCTCCAGCCCTGAATTTCAGAAATCACAATGAAAACGAACATCCTTTTAACAATTTGGTTTCATCTGGACGGTTCCTGTGGCTTGTCCTTTCTACCACCCCATTCTGGGCAAGCACAAATTCAGTCTTTTGAGTCCCCTAGTAACACCCCAAGTTTTGTTTGAATTACTTACTTGAAAGAGGACTCTTCCTTTTTTTCCCACCAGGCATTTCAATTTTAACAAGCAGTTGGACCTGAATGTCCCAACCAGCAGCAGGCAGGTGAGTCACCTGAAGTTCAGTTCCCTTTGAAGGGCCATCCACTAGGCCGTGCTTCCCTTTATTCCTAGAGCTGTCCCCCATCGCAAGCCCCGTCTCCCAATCCCTTTTTATAACCTCCACGAAGTTTTTTGAAATCTCCATTTAAGCATCGTTGTTTGCTGTGATTAACTCTAGGGAGGTGTCAACCCACCTGAATGTAGATTCTCCAACCACCCCTTAAAGTTTAAGCTCTCCTTCCATTCGTGGACTTCTCCTTGTGGCTCACTTGCCTATCGAATTATACTGTAACCCCCATGGGGCAGGGACCCCTAGTCTTCATCCACTTACAACTGACAGATGATATGATCAATCTGGGTTGGACCTGCCAGAGGTTGGGGAGAACCTTCCTGAATGCTCAAGCAGGACTCTCCAAACTTGGCAACTTTGAGACTTTTGGACTTTGACTCCCAGAACTGATGAAAATGTGGCTGGCTATTTCGAGGTCCAAGCTGTTGTGTAAAGCCAGCCCAAGTGTGAATCACTGTGAAGCATCAATTGTTTCTTCTGAAAGTGGTTGTCTGCTCTCTAAGAAAAGTCTGGACCGCTGCTTGTCTGGAATGGTGTAGGGTCTCCTGCTTGTGTGTGGGGGTTGGACTAGATGACCTACAAGGTCCTTTCCAAGTCTGTTAATCTGTTAAATCTTTCTTAAGCTAGGCAACGCTTTATTGCAATTGCCACTTAATATTTTCTTCTTCAGCAACAACAGTGCCTCTATTGCTTTGCAAATAGGTTCTGCTACCCTATCTTCTTCCAGCCATTCTGCTATCAGCATGCCTGGTCCTAAGAAACCAATTTTCTTCATCCTGCAGGGCTGAAGGGCTGAAGGGGGAAATGTTGCCCCATCAGCCTAACCTGACTCTCCACCATGACTTTGTCAGAGAAAATCAAGGTGTATGCCTCTCCTGGAGTAAGTGGAGGCAATGGACTGAAAACAGTGGAGAAATGTGTCTTCTTCAACAGTTCTTCTGCTTCAAAGCTTGAAGTCATCACGTGGGTTGATGTCTGGGTGGGGTAAACATCTTCCAAAAGGCAGTGACTAAGAATATCAATACAGAAGTTAGCAGCCCATAATGTCTCTATTCCTTTGTCTCTTTTATCAGCCAGGTAAGTTGACAAGAAGAGTAGTATTGCTTAGGACCAATATCAAGCCAATGCTTCTAGGACTTAGGTGTCAAACTTGCGGTGCCACATTGTCATCATGTGAGGTATAATGACTTTTTTCCCTTTGTGGAGTGCAGTGGCTGTGGCCTTGTGTGACACATCCTGCCCATGGGCTGCCAATTTGACACCCCCGTCCTAGGATCTTCCCAGGGACATTTGGGTTTAGCTTTCTGTCTGAACCTCGTATGGTGTGTATAAGGGCTTTTCCGGTTTTCTGTGAAGGCCTTACTCCATTTTGGGATTACCCCATTCTCACCCTGCAGAAGAGATAATATCTGTCCCTCTTACTTTCACACAGTCTCTTGCTTGCTTTTCTCTCTTGGATCAGATAAATTGAAGCTAGGCAGCCTCAGCTATGAGCTGGGGGTTGAGATGAAGGTGGATCATGAGGACATCATTAACAAGCCATTTTTGAGGGATGGGTAGGGGGATACAGGGATGAGCTTTAAGTCAGTGCAATGGTAATTCAGTTGTGAGGGTAGAATTCATTAAAATTCTGCAGATCATTCAGTAATTACATACTTGCAGTTGGTGTGGGGGAGGCATAAATTGTTAACAGAGAAAAAAAGTTAGTTTAGCTGCAAATTGCTTTCAAATTCTAATAAAATGCACAGGTGACACTTTTTCCTTGGTACGCACCACATATCAGTTACATGAAGAGCTCCTGTTTTCTTATTGCCTGAGACAAAGAGAAGGAAGATCCTGGAATTTAACAACATATTTGGGGCTTGATAGTCTATAAATCATCTTCTCATATTTAAATAATTTCACAGTGCTTGCATGAATGAAATGGAAATTGCTAGAGGCTTTACAAGCAAATGCAGTCTGGCAAGGGTTGTGATATTTCTCTTCCTTCACTCAGGCTTCATCTGTGCCAGTTGCTTTGACAACCCCAGGGGCTGTTAAATAACTGGTTTTAAATTAGCTATAATTCAGGTCAAGCTTGTTCATAGAAATCCCAGTCTGTTCAAAGAGATGTGTGATGGAACCAGGGTCTCTGATACAGCATCCAGAAGTATCGATGTGTGCCTAGAATTCTCACTAGTCCTACCAAGATGATATTCTTCTTTTAAAAAAAAAAAAAAAAAAGAGAGAGAGAGAGAGAGAGAGAGAGAGAGAGAGAGAGAGAGAGAGAGAGAGATGCAAAGCAAAGTACCAGTATTCAGAATTACTTTTACTTCTAGAAATGTCCCTGGGGCCTGAACGTGCTTGATAACTTTGAGATCTGAGATTCAAAATGATGGGCAGCTTAAAACAACTTCTTGATTTGCCTGCATGGTCACCTGCCTACAAAAAGAACGAAGGTAAACAAGGGCAACATGGAGCAGTCTGCAGAAGGGGAGATTAGAGAGGGTACCAGGTCTTTGCAAGCATTTTATGATTGTGCATACAGTATGTTTTCCAGAAAGACTAAAACACCTGGATTACAATACAAAATGGATTAAAGTTACTAACCCTTCCTTGCCCATCGTTTCTATACTTTTACCTCACCTCTGTTTTGTTCCTTGCTCTTAGGTATGGTCCCACATCACATCCAGTTGCTGCAGAGAGAAGAATACAAGCAAGCTGCCTGAAGTATTTGTCTTGCTTAGTGTCTGGAGTAGGACGGGGTGTCAAACTCAATTTCATTGAGGTCCGCATCAGGGTTGTGTTTGATCTCAAGGGGCCAGGGTGGGCATGGATAGGCTGGGCATGGTCAGCTTGACATCACTCCTGTCGGGGGCACCGGTGGTGGCCTCAGCGCCCTGCCTGCAAAACGGGCTCCCAAGCTCTGTTTTGGGCTGCTGCATGCAGCCCTCCTGAGCTCCGTTTTCACTGTCCGAGGGTTGCAGGAGGCCGTGTCAGCCGAAAACGGAGCTCAGGAGCCTGTTTTGCTGGCAGAAGCACCATGGGCCAGTCCTTCGCTGTTTCCAGGGTGGCCCCCAGGCCAGATCTAAGTACCCCGTGGGCTGGATCCACCCCCAGGTCTTGAGTTTGACACCCCTGGAGTAGGCTATTCAGCACAGATGTGCAACCTCCCAGTTTTCCAAATACATTGACCAGGATGATGGTCCTGCTCTTCCTAAAAAAAAGAGCCATGTTGGTAATTGCATTCATGTTTATAATAATTCCCAACCCAAAGGTACCATTGGACCTTTAAGACTGATGGTCCTTGATTGACTTGTCCTCCACGAACGCATCCAGTCCTTTTAAGCCATCCAATACATGGCACATTTGCATCAGTGACAAAAGTTATTTTCCAAAATTGCAAAGTTGTTTTATGTCATGTTAAATAGAGCAACCAGATTTGGGCTAAAGATTCAGATTTTATTCATCACATACACAATCATACATGGTACAATATGGAGTGAAATGCTTTGTGTAACCACTTGTGGTCATAGAATTAAATTAAAAATTTACAATTTACAATTTAGGAAATTAAATTAAGATTAGATTAAATTTACAATTTGAAGTTCTGGGGGAGAGAGAGGGGGATGGGACGTCTGTTGTCCCCATGACTACTCACAGCAGTCCTCGCTGTTCCTTGAGGTTGTCACTGTGGATCCGCTCCTGGCGCTGTTGCCTTCAGTGGCCTGGTTAGCCAAGGCTGCTCCTGGTGCTGCTGCTGGTGGGTCTGGTTTCCCAAGGCCTCTCCTGGCGCTGCTGCCTCCGGTGGGCCTGGCTATCTGAGGCCGCTCCTGGTGCTGCTACCTCCAGTAGACCTTGGTGGTCTCTTGTAGTCTTCATCTTGGCTCCTCAGTGGTCTCTGGGAGTCCTCCACTTGATCTTCTCAGCACCGTCCACATGGCTTCCGCCTCACACTTTAGCTGTTCCTCAGAGTGTTCGGAGCCTTCAGAGCCTTTGCTTCCTTACCTCTGTGCTCCATTCTGGTGTCGCCATCTTGGCCTGCCCCAGTGGAGCCCGTCGGTCACCTGTGCTCTGCTCCAGCGTTGCTGTCCCGGCTGTCCCAATCTCCTGAGTCTATTGTTCCGGCGCCATCTTCCTCTGCTCTTCTCCTGGGCTCCTCATTCTGCTCTTTCTCCTGGTCCAGCCAGCTTAGCTTCGAGACCGGAGATGTTTCAGGCTGCCTAGCTGTCCAGATCATTCAGATTGTCCAGATTAAATTAAATTAAATCAATCTGTTAATTTGGCCAAAAAAGCAAGAAAAGGATCAGAGCGGTCACAACGGCTGCCTGTCTTGCCGGTGCCATTTTAGGACCAATTCAGAAATTCAAGACTGCCACTATCTGGCAACAAAGAAATACAGAAATCTCAAACTCCTAATCTGGAGTGCTGCAACCCAGATTTGGTACTAATGAAATACACCATTTATTGAGGTCCTTGTATAGTAACACTTTCTATGTCTGTTCTAAATCTCTTTATAATCAGCTTATTTGGATGATCCCTGGTAATCTTTTATTGAGAGAGAGAAAAAAAGTTGTCTCTGTCCATTTTCTCCATCCCATGAGTAATTTTATACACCTTGGTCAAGTTTTCCATTATAAAGAGTCATAACCCATTCGTCTTTGTCTCTTGAGGAATGTCAGTGAGCACTAATATCATTTTGCACTTTTTGTAGCTGTATAACATCTCTTTTCAAATGAGATATAATATGAATAGTTCTATGTTCACATTTAACACGTTTTGTGCTACGATTTGGCAAAATAAAAAATGATTCAGAATCTTAAGGTTTGAAATATGTTTCAGAATGGTACCTTGCAAACCTAGTGTCAGGGTTCCAAGTAATACACCCATCGCAAACAGAACTCCTCTGAGGCAAGCAGTTTCCTCAAAGAACAAGTTTATTGGATATATCATATTGGCACAAGCTGGTGGAAACTGACTCTAAAGGGTTCCACAGTTTTCACCTAATTAAAAGTAAAAGTTTTCCTCCTTTCCTAAACAATCAGTTGCATGATCCAATCAAAGCGTTGTCCGGTTGCTTGGAAACTTCACTTCTCCTCTCTTCAGCCACCAGTGGGAACGTCCTTGGTTCACAGGGGAAACTATTTTGTTTTGGCTACAAAACCCCAGCTATCTCTAGCCCCCCCCATCCCTCAGCACCATTATGGCAGCACTGAAGCCTCCAAGATGGCCTCAGTCAGGCTAGCTTCAGAGTTGACAGCCAGGGATTCACCGATTTCCAGTGCTTATTCCCTCGCTTCCCTCTATTAAATCTCAGCCCATTGCCAAATGAGATGAATGAGCAAAGGATCCTCTTTTTTTCCTATATCAATCAAATCAACCGACTATATTGTCTTGGCAGGCAGCCTGGCAAAGCTGGAAAACAAGTCGTTGACTAACTAAGATATTTGGAACTAGAAGTATCACCCTCAATTTGTAGATCCTAAAGGAAAAAATTTCTGCTGCATTTACCTGCCCACCTGAAAAATAAGTAATTCTGTTGTGACCTGAGAAAGAAGTCCTCTCAAGTTTAAGAATGAAAATTGGGTATCCAGACTGTAACCAGTGTTATAAAAAGCATTTCTGGTAGAGAAATATATATGTATTTGAAGATGGTGGTATGATATGAGCTGAAGGAGAATTGGGACAAGATACCCTTCTCTCTTTCCAATTTTCTCCCCCAGGGAACATTTTCTTTATCGGTCCTTGCCTACCAGCACATCAGGCAGAAATATGGTGCCTTCCTCTCCACTGTTCACTTTCTGAGCTAGTCTTCATATCACTTTGCCTCCCTGTGGCACAAATAGGCCTAGAGTTACCTTGAGGTAAGATGGGCAGGCTATAAACTTTTCAAACAAACAAACAAACAAACAAACAAACAAACAAACAAACAAACAAACAAACAAACAAACAAACAAACATGCTGCAGCATCATTTATTTCTCAGTTCCTCAACAGGAATGTCTAACCCAACCATACAATCAAAACCCAATCAATTTTTTCTACATGCAAGGTGAGCCTTCGGTTGCCTGGATATGGCCACCATCTTGGCAAACAACCTTGTTACTCAGAACCATGCCTTCATTTGATCCCCAGCCTATCCAAATGGTGAATTTTGAAGGCATTTTACATCCAACAACTAAACTATCACACCATGCTGGCAATTCCATAATCTTGTAGAAACCTGATTGCTGTGAAGTTCAATGTAGTGGCAGGGTGTGTAAAATGGAAGCATTTGCTTCCATTAAAATTTCTCCCAAACTGGTATAATCTTATAAAGCTGTCTTGTCCCCATTTGTGGGGAGCTATAGACAAAAATCTAGTGTTTTATTTTTTTATTTTGAAAAGAAAAATGCTTTGGTCCATCAATTTGTTGCCCTTGTACATTTCTAATGCCACAATACACCGTCATCTTCAGATGTAGTGATTCCTTTCCATAATGGATTTAAAACAGAAAAATACCTGCCACACAAAAAAAGCTTCTTTCTCTGAAATGCAATGCAATGTTCTAGTAATAGCAGCAAAACTGGTGCATGGCAACGGGGTTACAGCTATTTTATGAAAGTTCATTTTTACTTCTTTGCCATGATTGCAAGCATTTAGAAAACTGTCTGAAGGTGTACATTGTCCTGTTCAGGCGTGAATAGAATGTTTAATTACATAGGCGTGGAACCATGCAGGCTGGCCCTGATTCTGATATTTCTTTGCAAGCCATTCCTGCATTTCCTAACTTTGCCATTCTGAATAATAACATCTGCTTGGGGTTCTACAAATATTTGCTTGAACATCATTAGAATTCTTTGGAGCCCTGATTACATAGAACATGGATCCCATCTGTCACCTTCTAAAAGGCATACTGATAATTTTCATAATGTATTATGAGCGCTTTGAAAATATGGGTGCCTTGGTGGTCATAGACATTTACAAAACATCCATTTATGGGAAGGCAATCTGATGTAATTGATCCCTATCTCCCTCTGGTAATTCAAGATGCTTTCTACCATCTCATTATTGTTTTGCTGGGCAGATGGGCACATTTCTGGTCAAAGTCCTGGTCTGCAGCCTCCTATCTTTTTAACTTGCTGAGAAGACCTCTGATGTCTATGTGGGGCCTGGAGCAGAGGTGAAATTCAGCAGGTTTAATTTAATTTAAAATTTAGCTAGTAAATTTTCTAAGCAGTTTGGAGAACCGGTTGTTAGAAGAAATCTCTTTTTGTTTTTTCCACTTTACAGGGTTAATCCTGTAAGGAAGGCAGGAAAAAAACATTCTGGTGCTGTTTCTAAAACTAATTTTTATTTCCCTGCTTCCAGAAACTGTCCGCCCAGTCACATGACCACCCAGCCATGCCCACCAAGCCACGCCCACAGAACCAGTAGTAAAAAAATTTGAATTCTACCACTGGTCTGGAGGCATTGTTGGCAATGCAACTAAAATAATGTGTGACGTTTGTGCTTTTCTTTCCAACATACTACCGACATATTTATTTTATAATTAAAAGAGTTTTTAATAAGTAAAATCGAGTGGGGTTAGCTTGGCAGCTATCAGGAGAGGTGTTACCAAATTATTGATGCACATAGGCCCCATGTTAGGGCTCTAGCTTCAAAATGTTGAACACACACACAGCTCACTCTACATATAAGTGGCTTTCACACCTTAGTGCTCAACTTGGCAAGGTCACAAAATGAGAAGATGGAGAACCAATGTGCTTGGCCATCTCTTTTTTTACATAATACCCCACAAAAGCCATAAAGCACATGGGAAAGGGCTCAGTTTTGCTGATAACAGAAGTATGGACTTAAAAGATATTGGATCAGATTCCTTAAGACAAGGCTTGTGTTTTCGTGGCAGGTACAAGCAGATGTTAGTCTTGCAAGATCCACTGTCATTTCTACTAGAACCCTGAGGCTTAATAATCTGAGCCAGATGCCAAATGATAGCTTTAGGGAAGATAAATCAATTTACTCTCACACGAATGTACCATATGTTGGGAAAATTTGCATGTATAAATTCAAACCTTTGTCTGACTTCTATCAGATAAGGAATTCTGTTACCTTAATCTACTATAAATGATTAAATTACTGTAAATCATTCTGCAATCCTTTCTTAGATATTTATATTTCTTAAGTTTATTCCAATAGAAGGAATTGATTCGTTATTTTCATTCTTATCTGGTTAAGAGAAATCTGTATACGTGTTTTATTCTGACTGACTGTATTGCATTAAGTTATTGTTTATCTGACTTTAGTTTGTTGAAGGAACACCAGCTGGCTGAACTGACACAATATACTAAGCCGTAAACCATGGTTTATATGCAATAATGGCTGTGTTCATATAGCATTCTAAACAAATGCTAAATAAAATCCAGACAAATCATGTTATGAGTTAGTATAATGTACAAACTGGTTTGGAAGAATTATTTGAATATCACAAGAGGGTTGGCATATATTAAAATGCATGTACATATATCAGATCTGGACCATGAGCATTTCCCTTAGTTCAGAAATCTGTTATGTCTTATTATAAAATTGGATTTTCATAGAGGAAAGTTAATGAGCAAGATGGGGTGTTTTAAACCTATTTGTTAGGTACATGGCAGCGATATGTTGCCATGTGAACCAAAAATCTAAGTGATGATTAGATGAGATGAATTAGTCTGATTCCTCCAGTCCAACAGTGGGAAAGGGTAATATATCTTTAGATGAAAGGAACAAATGAGTCCCAGTTTGGAATTAGTCACATAGACAGAGAGAACTGGATTTTACTCAATAAGATATTTTTTTTGAATACCAGACATTTCTCTGGAGTTCAGATATGGGTACAATGAATGTTGGACTATAGGTCATCCTTGACTTATGATCACAATTGGAGCCACAATATCCATTGCTAAACAAAGTAGTTGTTAAGTGAGTCACTCCTGATTTTTCGGCCCTTTTTTCACATGAATGTGAAGTGAATCCCTACATTTGTTAAGTGAATTACAGGTAAGTGAATCCAGCTTTCCCATTGACTTTGTTTGTCAGAAGCCAGTTGGGAAGGTCACAAATGAAGATCACATGACCCTGGGATGCCGCAACCATTGCAAATACAATCTGGTTGCCAAGTGCCTGAATTTTGATCACGTGAGTATTGGGATGCTGCAATGGTTGTAAGTGCAAGGACTGGTTGTAACTCACTTTTTCTAGTGTCATCATAAGATTTGTAACTTAGAACAGTTGCTAAATGAATGGTGATAAATTGAGGACTACTGGTACTTGTAGTGGAATGTTGAATCTTTGTTTACACCTTTGCTGAACCCGTGTCTTGAAAAACCAGACATGGAAGGGGCGGAGCTGCCTTGGTGAGACGACATGGGATCCAGTTGCTCTGTGGTCTCAGTCGAAACTCGAGCTGCTGG
>JANHFJ010004329.1:48838-64909 GCA_032468195.1 Cerberus rynchops | reverse complement strand
TCAAAGTTGTACCTATCTCCATTATCAAAATTTCTGTTCCTCTTTTAATTTGACTTTTCAAGCATTAAAATAGTTAAAATACAGATAATAGTACACATTTCCCTACTTAAGTCTACACTATTGTTGTATCATTTCTCTTCTAATATTTAATAGGTTTAACAATACAATTTAATAATACAAATGTAATATTTTTAATCTTGTCATTCCTTATCTTTAAACATTTTTTACAATTATATGTATTGAATTTACTATCTCAAGTGCTAAAATAAAAAAAACTATCAAAACTTTATGTGTTTAACTATATTATTCCCCTAATTCTCTCTCCCTTTATTTTAATCTTTTGTCTGCACCTCTGCACATTTCTATCTTTAAAAAAAAAAATTCCTCTAGCCATCATCCCTCCTCTTCCTTAATGATCTTATCTTTCCCTTCACTTGCCTACCCTTTGCATGTTTCTTTGTTCTATTTCTAGTTCTGATGTCACCTGATTTACCTACATTGAGCTTTTCTTCTCACCCCACTCCTTTTACAGCAATTTAGTTCCAAAGTATTTGTATTTTTTCTTACCTCTTTCCCTTGTGGGACCACCAGAGGCACTGTTCCCTCCTTCACTCTTTACCTAAAACTATTTCTTTGTTTGTATCTTTGTTTAAGTTCTCTCTTTTTCCTTTTTAATATCATGTCTCTTATATTTTTTTGTATCCTTCTGTGAAATCCCATTTTCATTTTTACACCAATATTTTTATTCATTTCTCCCTCCTCTTGAAGGTCTTGTCTTTTCTTCTCTCCTTGGAATATAGTTTCTATTTTTTTGTCCATGGTCTCCAGCCTGTGCATTAAGTCTTTATGTTCTATTTTCCACATTTTCCATGTGTCCCACATTAACAGCACATAGCTCCTCCCAGCTGTCCATTTCTTCTTGTTGAAACATTTGTAAACTCTTTTTAAATCTCTGTTCAGAGGCACAAATTCTCACAATTTAGAGTTATTTTTCTTAATTCTTCTTTCCAGTCAGAAAACAAGACAGTTGTCTGTCTCTTTCTTTTCTGTCCCTTTACATAGATAACTTTGTTGTCATTATAGTCCTATAAGGTTTGCATTTACTTTGGTGCAGGATTCTCCTCCCATCAACAGATGGTGCTGTAAAATCCAATTTCCAGTAGGGATCAGTTTGAACAAACCTATCTTTGTTCGTTTGTGTTAGTATTTCCAGTTTGTAAGTCCTTTTAAGTCCATTGTTCCGGCATCATTAAAAATGCCTATTCACAGTCAAAAAGCCTTTCAAAACGAAGGTTCAATTTTCTGCTTTTTAAAAGTCTTTTGATGATCTTTCCCTTTAAATCTCCTTTCTGTTTCAGCTTTCGCTTTCAGCTTTTTTTCCCCCTCGGTTTTTTTCACCACTAAATCAATAGATAAAGTAAATTCAGGCAGCTTTCTTTTAAAATAGTCTTTCAGGGTCTAAATTCAACAAAAAAAGAATCTTCTGATCCAGTACTACAGCTGTACACCAGCTTCTCTCCTGCTCCAGTCTTAGGTGGTAGGTGGCTCGGTTGTTGTCCTGGTCTTTGTGGCGGCCATTTCTGACCGCCTCTTCGTCCTGCCATGGTTGAGGGGACTTTCAGCCCAGGGATCCTCCGGGGGAGTTGCAATCTCCCCCTGATCACTGCGGGTGCCCCTCTTTGCTTCACCGCTCCTACAGAGCGGCTTTAGGTTCTATACAGACCCTACAAGCAGGGGAAGACCAGCATGAAAGCGGAGCAGTCTACCTTCACATCTGGAGACGACCAGGATTGGAAACCGAAACCCTTTCTTCTTTGAATATATTTCCTTTTCACATTTAAATAACATTATTCTTAATCTTTCTATTGTCAGCTGCCTCAGTACTATAAACAGAATGTAAAATAGAAGAACAAGGACCAACAATAAAACCCATTTTCTTCCCTCTTGTCTTCAATAAATGTTCTAATTGAACAGTTTGATCTTTCAGGGCAGTTCTACTAGCCCACCTATGATTGTTTTTTAATGAATTTGCAAATATAATTTTGACAGAGGTTAGTCCATTATACAATATTGTCTGACCTATGAACCCTTCCCCCAAAGAAAAGCTTGGGAAAACAGGATTTAGACACTGAAATCACCCTTCCTTTTCTTAAACGACCCTTACTTCTTTCTGCCTGTTAAAATAAATAAAATAAAAGTTTAAAAATAAATTAATGTTACTAATTTTTAATTTTGAATATTTTGTTTAAATTGAGATATTTTAAACCTTTTATCGGTACCTGTCTTATCAGATGTGTCCCGCAAACTTGTTAGTAGGCAGATAGAGACAGTTACTGGGGTGGCAAGCATCACAAACTGAATAACACAGTTCTACGTGTCTGAACTGTCCAGTGCTGTAAACAAAAATCTTTGATGAAGTAGCTGGAAATACTGCTGCCACTTTGCTTATATCCAGTAGGTTCTTTCCCCAATGTATGAAGAAGAGAGGAAAGATTATAGTCACCTGGGTTGATACTTTTTCATGAGCTAATATTGTAAAAAAAAAAGATGAAACTGGGACTGCTTCAGTTACAAATTAGGTTTTAAGTACTTATAGCTCGATAGTAAACCATACTTTTCCACTAATAAATTTCAACAATTTATTTTTTAATTGAAATTGAAGGAAAATACTGATGAAAATTATACTAGCATGTTCTTAATTCCATCTGTGGCTATTGACAGATCATTAAAAAGTTGTGATAATTATGATAGGTATAATTATACCTGGCTGTTACCAATTCATCATTTATGATTTCATCCAAATTCTAACATAGATAGAAGCAAACTTTATCCTTTGTTTACTTTAGATTACAATTTCCTCAATTTCCTTGGCATTATAAATGATAACTAGGACTGATTGAAATTAGAAGTTCAAATTATTTGGAAAGTATCAAATAATATATCTGTTTTTAAATCCTTGTGACTATAATCACAGATGGAATTTGGCTAAAAGGGTTAATAAGTATAATCTTTCCTGGTGTTAGGACAAGTTATTGTGGGAGAGATAATCATTGGTACTTTAGCATGTTTCTCTACCCCATTAGGAATGGTATGAATGTTATTATCCTCTAATAGCTATGGTTATTTGGCTTCATAAATAAAGTTTGAAATTGGCTTGTTATAGCCAATCTTTTGCAGCTGTCTTTCTTTTAAGGGCAAAAGAAGCAGAAAGAAATGAAACATTAATACCTTCATATCAAACAATTGGAGCAAAAATAAAATAAAATAAATCCTTTTTTATTTGAAGGGGTGTTTGGTGTAAGTGGGATGGAGTAAAATACCGATGAAGTAAAAAGCAAAGACTACATCCAATTCATTTTCTAAAACCCTGAAAACCAAGGATTATTGGCCGAATTTTGGATTTATAGAAAGAGCTTTTAAGAAGTAAAATGTTTATTGGAACCTCACAACCCTTTATCAAAATGGGTCCCATGAGTTTTAAGATTTACCCAAGTTCACTTGCATAAATTATAAGATATAGGGTTTTTTTTCAGTCTATCAGAGCAAGGTCACTATATGAGAAACAAATACAAAATACAAGTATTGATGTAATAGCTTAAATTTGTATCGTTAATTGTCAATGATTCTATATAGCTAACCCAGATCCTGAGAACTGGACAGAATACTTGGGAAAGCAAAAACATCCTTGCTGTATCATTTGCTCCACTTGTACAGCCAAGCAAAAGTGACAACAGCAAAAATGATAGCGTGGGGCTGCGTAAGTAGTATTTGTTGTGTATTTCCTTGTAGTATAACTAACATAGACTAAAAGTAAAGTTAAGCAGCTAAAAGTTTTTGAAAAAGAATAAATGAAAAAATCATTTTGACACTTACTTAATCTCAATAATTCTTCTATATATTGGGCAACATTCTAAGCAATAAGTAGTCCTAACTACAAAACATTTCTGAGATCCTGAACAAGAGCATAATATATATTATCAAGAATTCCCTGTTAGAAGGAACTTGGTAATAAATCTTATGAATGTGTCTTCTACTTATGCAAACAATCCATTGGATTCAGCCCATTCAGTTTAACAATTGTCTGCAATATTTTCTCCCTGAAGCTGAACAACTTTGGCTGACTAAGACACCATATTTATAATCCACCTTGTTACTGATTCCATTTTGTGGCTTTATTTTAAAATCTTAATTGAGTTAAGCTTAAGTTAACTCATATGCTAACAAAAATTGTTAGGGATTGCTGATATGGGACGGCAGTGCACCATGTAAATTTAGCCTGTTTCTGGGTAAAAATAATTTATGAATTCATTGTCACTAGGATTTGGTTGCTAACAGTACTTTGATATGTGACTTGAATAAAATCTAGTTGCTTAAAACTTAATTTAATTGATATGGCATATTGTGGTATAACTTACTGTACCATATTCCTGCCTATTTCTATTTGTAAAAATAGTAAAATTTCAGAATAAACTATTTTATTTATATTTTGCTTTTATTATTTTTATAAATAACTCAATGTGGTAAACAGGCCTAATACCTTTTGTTTTTCTACTTTACCCACAACAACAACCCTGTAAGGTAAGTTGGGCTGAGAGAATGACTGGTCCAAAGTTACCCAGCTGATTTTTCATGACTGTGGCATGAATAGAATTTACAGTCTTTTGGTTTATTGCCTGCAGTCAATCTATTTCTTTCTGAATTGGATAGCCAAGCTATCTGTTTACTTATGTATTAAATGTATATGCTGCCCATCTCATTGTCAAGTGGCTTGGCAGCTTACAACATCATAGAAATTTTACTATAAAATATTAAAACATTAAAAACGAGCATTAAAATTAACAAAAACTGGGTAAAATAGGAACAAATGCATGAACAGGGTTGAGGTAGGATTTTTTAAATCTACCAACCATCTCCAACAAGGGACGACCCCAGCGGGGCACCAAGCCAATTGGCAAAGCAAAGTTTTCAGACGCTTATGGAAGGCCAAGAGCGTGGGGGCGTATCTGACTTCAAGGCGCGTGAATATTCCAAAGGGCAGGAACCATCACAGAATAAGTTCTTCTCCTGGCCTCCAGCAGCTGAAGTTTCTTGGCTGATGGAGTCCATAGCATTCCTCTTCTGCCAGAATGGAATAACAAGTAGATGAGTAGGAAAAAGTGATGATTGAAAATAAATAAGTGTAAATTTTTAAAACATTTTTAATGTTACATCAGATTTATTGTAGTCTTCTATACGTTCATTGTTCTGTCATCTCCGTTTTTTTGTTTGATGAACCATGTTATTGCAAACTTCTTTATATTGGACACAAGTTTCAAAAATATTTGGAATATAGGGAAACTCCTGTTTCAAAATGTTCATGATGGTGTCTGGTTTAATAATATATAAGGAACAAAAGGAAGCCATTGGAAGAAATTACAAAAAGCACTGCCTTCCAAGGTCCTTTGTCAAAGTTATCAAAAAATCATGCCAGAAAAGTGATTGCTGCCTTTACATATTTTAAATTTAGTTCAATATTTTTAACGATTCACTTCAGAATATTTTATGGTGCAATTTAAGTACCATGACTTGTTTATTTTTTTCTCTTTATAGCTCCCTGTGCTGTTAGGAATCTACAGGATTTGGCTCGGATCTACATTAGACGCACCCTTAGAAACTATGTAAATGATGAAATGCAAACCAAAGGTATTACACAGAAACCTCCACCAAAACGTAAACGCAGAAGGTGTCGTAGACGCAGGATTAATACCTATGTGTTTGTTGGCAATCAACTCATTCCTCAACCTCTCGATAGTGAAGAAGATGAAAAGATGGAGGAAGACCACAAAGAAGATGATGAAAAAGATCAAAATGAAGTCTTGAAAACAGAGGAACCTCCACGAAATTTATTGCGGGAAAAGATTATGAATCTACCACTCCCTGAATCTCTAAAAGCCTACTTGACATACTACAGAGAAAAATAACCTTTGCTTTTAAGTAAAAATAATAATGCCTACTTGATATTTTCTTAATCCTTGAAATGTAGCATTTACTTAAGTACAGTAATCTTTCAACGAGGCTTTAGAGCTGTGATGAATCAAAACTTAACTTGTCTTAACTTTGCTACAAGGACTTGGATTCAGCAGTAGTTTCCTATTTTAAATCCTATTTTGTTTCCTTTTCTTTCCCTCTCCCAGGAAATATTGTTTTAACTTGACTAGAAATGGGTTCCAAACCAGTATATAGCATTAATTAAGAGTTTGCATGATAAATCTTTTTGTTCCCTGACAAATTTGTATTGATGAGACTTAATAACGTTTTTATATAAGTGAATAAAAGTGTATTCAGATAACAATAAGGATGGTCTGCATTCTCTTAAGCAAGTTTTTAAACAAGCAGACATTTTTCATGTCACTGAATTGGAACATTTTATTTTGCCATGGTTATATTGCAAATCATTGTTACTGTGTTGAAGTAAGTGTGTTCAAAGGATTACAGAAGTGCAATAGCAGTGGACAATGAATGAGCTGGCTTTAGTGTAATATACATATTCAAATTTAGAAATGACAGATAATTTTCTTTTATATCTTTTGCCAAAAAATGTCAAGAAAAGTGATTGCTTCTCTGTCTCTTTCTCTCTCTCTCTCTCTGAGCCTTAAAGAACATATTGACTATAGCATTTCTAAAAAACCTTTTCTTTAACACCAGCCAATGATTGATTTCTTAACTTTCCAGCATTTATGAAAAAGTATGTAACTTATTTTTAAATTTAATGGTACAGAAAACATCTTTCATTTATAAAAGATTGTAATTTCAGCTACTATATTTACGTCTTTATAGAATAGAACATGTAAAACAACCTTGTATTGCTTTTTTGCATAGCAGTAATAATAGAATTCAATGATTTGTTCAGCAATGCACTTTAACTGATTCTGTACCTTATTTATTGCAGATAAGGGAAGATGCATTTCATTTTTACACGATACTAGTTTTCCTCTTTGCAAGCTTGGGGACTCATGTTGCTTGACTATAATGTTCCATCTGCATTTTTGTTAAATATTTAAAAGGGTCATTTTTAGAACATCTTTCTACTAGCAGTAAGTGAATGAAAGTAACTTCAAAATATGCTTTAAAACTTACAATTGTTGAGGACATCTAATCTCTGGGGCCAATTAAAAGCATTCCTTATGGACAGGATTCCTATACAGTTTATTGTAGATACAAAGAGCAGATTCGGTAGATGACTGCTATATATATATTCTCACATTCGGAATTAATAGAAATCAACCATTTCATCTAGATAATTCAAAAAGTGTTTTACTCGTGTCCACTTCATAGTATTACAAAATTTTGAGCAGTCTGTGAATACATGGGCTTTGTCCTTTAAGTACAATTAGTGTCCTCCTTCCCCCTCTTTTAGTTTGCAATTATCAAATTAAATTCCTCTGGGAAGAAAATTCAGGCGTTATAATGTAGAGTGTTTTTTAAAAAATTAACACTAACAACGTATTATTAGAAAAATATGCCAGTCTTATTTCACAGCAACATAAACTGACAAATGCAAGGCTTATATAGTGAAACTACTGCAGTAATTCTAAATATTCAGTGGTGGAAAGCATTGACACATCCAGTGTATTTTATTAGCTGAAATAAAGTTTAAGATATTTTGAAAAACAATTATCTTGTAGTGTTGGTTTTTCATACTTCCTCAATTTTCAGAGTGCAAAGGTTTTCCCAGAAATTTATACAGATTGTTTCTTGAAGAATGATTTCTTGTGTTTCCTGTTGTAAACTTGTTGAGATAGACAGTAGAATAGTTATAAATATTATGTATTTTTTTAGTTACTGAAACATTTTTTGTTTGTGTATAAGTTTACTTCACATTTTTGGATTTGTATTTTAAAATAAAATAATAAAATTCAGAATCAATCAAATTTAAATCTCTGGTCATCATTCTAGTAAAAATGTTGGCATGCTTCCTGTTTCAATTACATCATATCTCTGAAAAACTACCTGTCCACATTGGAAAATGCTCATTCGGAATTCTAAATGATATTAAATGATTGGAAATTATGTTACTGGGAAAATACTGGCAAACATGTCATGTTTATTTGTGTACCAAAATCAAAATAGTTTATTAACAACAGTTGCCAACTGCTGGAACTAGGAATCTTAAGGGCATGGTTGTCCATTCTTTAACTAAACCAAATTCTAGTTTACTGTTTAACAGCTATGATTCACACAATGACCTTACTCAACGATGTGTCCTGTATAAAGCCTTTGTTATTTTATATGTGGAGACAGGTTTTAAGCTTGGATATTAGTGTTTTTTGAACTATTCCTGAATATATATGTACAAGTTTTGAAATACACTATCAGTTTTGTGTAGCTTCTTCCAATCTTATTCTATAGGAAGAAAAGGAGTCTCTGGATTTTCTCTGCTAGTTGTTGCCGGTTCTAAGGGGTGTCATCTCTATGTCATCTCTGTTTCAAGGTTGTGAGCCAGCGCTGTCTGAAGACATTTCCAGTGTCATGTGGCTGGCATGATGCCTTTATTGCAGTGAGATACAAGTTCAATTGTAGCCACAATAAAATAGCATCATAAATTAACAAAAAAAAAAGGAGATTGAAATGGTCTGATGCAGAAATCAAGAAAAGGCCCTCAGATTGATTTGTTTTTAGCAACTTTGTAAAAATGGATAGGAAGTGCTTTTCTTAATAATTAAAATATTATGAAGTTAAATATCACTGTTTTTGCTAAAAGTAGGTTCTATTGCAAATTAAATAAAATTAAAATAGCATAGAATATTAATTTAGATTTGTAGCACATAGTCGTATCAACTCATTAATAAAGCTATTTTAGTGTTTAATTTGTTCTATGCATTGTGCAAACCAAATAGCTTCAGATTTTTTTCAATCTTTTTTCCTGTATATTTCTTAAAATACAATTGTCTAAATCTGGGGTGTTTGAGGGCTGCAGCAGGGTTGTGTTTGACCTCGGGAGCCCAGGGTGGGTGTGGCCAGCTCGATATCACTTGTGTTGGCACCTGTAGTGGCCTGAGCACTCTGCCAGTGAAAACAGGCTCCCAAGGTCCATTTTCAGCTATGACAGCTTCCTACAACCTTCTGCCAGCAAAAACTGAGCTTGTGGGGACCACACTCAGCCCCTCCAAGCTCCATTTTGCTGGCAGAGGGATGCAGGAGGCAGTCACAGCTGAAAACAAAGCTCCATTTTCACTGCCACCAACCACGGTTGCTGTTTCCAGGGTGGTCCTACGGGCCAGATACAAGCACCCTGTGGTCCAGATCCGGCCTATGGTCCTTGAGTTTGTCACACATGGTCTAAATGAATGTCACATAATTGAGAAATACAAAATCTTTTCTACAAAATTGTCTTAACAATTGTGTAAAACACAATTGTGTTTATCATATGCATAATTATCATATGCATTTCTCAGATTTATATTGGTACATTTTCCACTATTTGGTGCACATGTGAAATGTTTTTTGCAATCATTTTACCAATATCTGGAGATATACATGGGTACTTCAAGATTTCATGATCTTTGTTAAAGATTATTTCACTGATAAAATAATCAGCTTCTACCCAAGCAAGGGTTTGTAGCATTGCTTGCTTTCAAATTACTTGTACATTTTTCTCCTCCTTATTAGGTTTAAATGGCTGGTTGTTTTGTTTTGTTTTTTTTGCATATTTTCTACATTAAATTCAGTAGCAGTTATCATACAAATTAAATTGGACAATTAGGCTTCCTTATCACAATATATTTTCAGCTTATTTTACTTTCAAGCTGTTTCAATGCATCCATATTGCTTTGTTGTCCACAATACAAAAGTGGTTTGTAATTGTCATACTCGCAGGATTGTTGTCTTTTAATTTACTTTTCAGTATAATCTAATAGCCCTAATTTTCCTGGTTGTCTCCTATTCATGTACTAACAGGTTCTACCTCAGGTTTATCTCAAAAAAGTTTTTTAAAGTCATATGTTCTGCCATTTGTTATGATATTTTAATGAGAATGATGCCCAAAGAAAGCATTTTCCTTAAAGTATTGTTTAGGATAAATGGATGCAATTGTGTAAAAGTTAGATATTATCTCCTTCATGTTCCCCATTTTGACCCATAAGCTTTTTGCAAAGAAATCAGTATAATGCCGGTCATATAATGAGGTAATTTCATAGCCAACAAGGATCTTGTAAACATTTAAAAGCAGTTTTCTTCCAGAGTTCTTCCAGATCTTATTTACATAAAACACTCCACAAAGTCCTAAAATGGAAGTGAGTTCTAGGTTCCCTGTGCTGTGGGTAATTTATATTAACACAGTACATATTTTCTCAGAACTGTGGCTCTCCAAGTAGGTAAGGAGAAGCACCCAATTGAATAAATAAAGTCATGGTAATGCTGGGCTGTGATCATAATAAAAATTGATTGAGTACATTCATGATTGTGCAGTTCTCTTCTGTAAACCGACTGAAATGTGCATGTACCATTTAAAAAAACAATGTAAAAATTTTATACCTACTGTATATTGCCATTGGGAGCGGTGGGGGGGGGAGATAAAACCCAGTTTTCCTGAAAATGACTATAACTCTTTACTTATCATTTCAGATGAAGGAAAAAACAAATAGTTTTAGCATCTGTTCTATATTTCACAGGCTTTGAATGGAAGGGGCGTTGGTCCTACCTGATACGCTCCTTCTCTTCGTTGGGAGAGATGATCCATTAACATATGGGATTTACTCCATCCTTTAGTAGAATTATGCAGCAGAAAGGCTAACTATAAAATTGTTGTTGGTCCCCAACCCTTGTGGACACAGTGTCCCAAAGATAACATCTGAATCAAGCTGGACTCTTGGTGACTTCTTGACCATGTCTTTCTTACTGTCAAAAGTATGGAACTGGTTTGCTACTGCCTCCTTTTGTGATAGTGGGCTTTTTTTAAAAAAAAAAATCATTTATTTACTTCCCAGCCCTGGATATTTCCTTACAAACTGTTCATCCAATTACTAATAGGGTCTGATCCATCTTTGCTTTTATAATCAGGCATTACAATCAGTTCATATTGCTCAGCAGCTGCTTTGCTGGATCCCTCCATGGTTTTAACTCGTTTAACTCCTTGTTGGACTCATTGATAAGATGGAATCAGTGCAATGCAGCCGGGAGATGAGAATGTAATATAGTACTATCTACGTCAGGAATAATTAATGAGAAAAAATACCAAAAGCAGTGAGGGCTGATTGGAATTAAGCAAGACCAGGCCAATGAATCATCCAGAGGTGCAACAGATAGAGTACTAAAGCATAGCCACAACTACTGTACATCTAATGAAATTATTTTCCCGCAAGTTCTGGCAGGATACTTTGGTAATTTTAGGGGCTACGTTCAGGATGCCCTTGCCAATTAAAATTGGGCTTTCTCAAATTGCAGGAATCTGTATACAATACAGCAATGCTCTCAGTGGCACCGTGTGCCTGGTTTTTACATCATTAATTGAACAGCTCAACTGTAGACTTTCTTATTAGCCTAGGATTTTAGATCCTAGACTTTATAATTTAGATTTATGGACTCTTAATGTCCATTACCTTCTGGATATTTCAGGGAACTTCCGATATGGTACAAGTTATAATTCTGAAAAACAGGTGAGTAATTGGACCCTGAATGAGCCCATAAGGATTTAATGAATTAATTTCTTACTGCATACTAAGATTTATTTCATGGAATTTACTGCAACTATACTGCTTTGAACATTATCATTTTATTTTAGATTACTAAAATTAAACTTGCCTAATCATCATTAGAGTCTTTATTGTCCTATTCCCAGCAATTTCTGTTTTCAGGACAACATAACAAAATAAATTACATCAATGAACCAGAATGTTTTGTTTCTTTGCTTTTGTTTGTAACTGCTCTTTTGCTGCTTACAGAAATATTCTCTTATAAATACTTATTAGAGAGACTGAAAGCGCTGCAAACATACATTCTCACTTCCCAGAAATTAATGGCAAACTTGGTGCATAATCATTTTTTGACTTATTATCTTATATATTCTAGAAAGTGCTTATTGTAGCATGGCTGATTATTACATGGAGAAAAAGGTTAAGGGGAAACTTTTTAAAATTGAAAACACATTATTTGTGTAATGGAAAGACAGAGTTAGGGATGGAAACAAATTTCCATAAATACCTTAATTTGAAAATGGACTGACTGCAGCTTCAGGCCTGCAAATGAGTCCTGGGTGATATTTTTTTTAATCCAATATCCCCATACTTTGAGATGGAAAATACACTGAAACTTCAATGTGCGTCCTTAAAATAGTATTGCTGCAGTTTAGGAAGCAAAGAAACATTGACTTCTCAAAAAGAGGAGGAAAATATTTTGCACAGTTGGCTGGGGAATTCTGGGAGTTGAATTGTCATATGTCTAAAAGTTCCCATGGTTGGGGGAAAACCTGCTTTAAATATTGTATTTCCTCTGCCTCTCTAAACAGAGCAATCAAAGGAATGCAATGAGTACGCTCACCTTCTCAAGCAGTTGCCTTAACTGCCTGCTTTTAGCATCCCTGGAGCATAAATTTTGTTCCGGTGCAACTACTGTACAAATGCATCGTCCATCTGGGTCTTGCGCAGAACTATAAACCTGCCACCCTTCTTTGGGACTGATTTGAGTCTGAAAAGAAAACAACAAGGTGTACTAAGTGATGAGCTGGTACTAATGAAAATTGAAACACTGGAGTGGTCTTGCAAATGACTTTCCCCCACCCCCTAAAAATCAATCAATGTCTTAGAAAATAAAGATGCTTAAGAATCGCACAATTGCTTTAGAAAAGATGCATATAGTATCAATAACATCTTATTTATTTATTTATTTATTTTAAGTATTGATATAACCGCCTATCTTTCAGCCAACTCTGTGCGGCTCCCAATGAAAGATTTAAAAAAAAATCCGAAGAAAATCATTTAAAAACTATAAAATGGTTAAAGCATAAAACGTTCAAAACAACAAAAATCTAATGCCAATCGATGCTAATGTACCATCATCATGCTTGGGAGAGGGGGTGGGGGGTGGGGAGAGCCAATTCTTTACAGAAGGGTAAAAGGATGGAACTGGATTTTCTTAATGACTGCATCAATGGTGGAATCTAGCCGGTTTGCTACTGGTTCGGTGTGCACGCATGCGAGCCAACCGGACTGCTACGCAGATGCTAAAAAAATAATTTACACTCACCAGAAACAATCTGGATGACTAGGAAGGCTGCAAAGGCATGCCAAATAGCTGATCCGTGCTGAGTAAGGTAAGAAAAAAAAATCCCAAGCTGCTATAGCACAGGAAAGGGTAGGGGCAAGTGGGCTGGGCCAAATTCAAATCTCCACTAGTGGTTCGGGAGATATGATATGACCAGGCTGCATTTCACCACTGGACTGCATGATTTACTTAACAACATTGCTGAACTTCAGGGGACAAAATATTCCATAAGGCAGGGACTACCATATAAAGGAACACTTCCTAATTCCCATTAGATGTCAACATTTGCGACAAGAAACCAGGGACATGACCACCTTCTTTACCTGATAGGATGAGATCTCCTTAGGTAAAGGATGTACCATGGATAGCCTGGCCCTGTGCCAATTCAGGGCTTTAAAAGTAATGACCAAAAATGGAACATTCATCTTGCACAGGGGTGTCAAACTCAATTTCATTGGGGGCCACATCAGGGTTATGTTTGACCTCAGGGGGCCAAGGTGGGTGTGGCCAGCTCGACGTCACTCCTGGCGGGAGCACTTATGGTGGCCCAAGCACATTGCCAGGGAAACCTCCAAAATTCTTATTAGCCAGCCTCTATTGGATTTGTCTGGAAAAATATCTGGATCAGTTGAATAACAGTAGCAAAATATGCCCTCTTTAATTTAGAGGTGGCAATGGAGATGGAGGGTAGCTGTACTTTCTTAACTGTTTTAAAATGGCTACTGCAGGTTACATGTGACCATGATGTTTATTTATTTATAAAATTTATTGGCCATCCATCTTATCATATTGCTAGAAGAAATGAGGTGAAATATCTTACTCCCTGCCACAATTTTATTTTATTTTTTTAAAAAAGAGATTCTTTAGGCCTGCTGGGGGATTAATACTCATATTTCATTGATTACTGTAGCAGTAATAGATGTAGCAGCTGCAGTAGTGGTGGCTGCAGTACTAGTAATTAACAGCAACAACAGCAGTAATAAAAATGTTGTTCAGCTGCCAAATCTTGACAATCTGGGGGAGGGGTGATTGTGGAGGATTCCACAGACCACAAAAGAATAAGTTAGGAGACACAGTGGGGACTGAGTTCATGGCTACCCTGTCCACTCTTTATTCTCAAGTACAGTAAAATTTAAATAACCAGAGATTTCTTTGCTCATCCCTTTCCTTTTCTTCCTTGTGACTCCCTTCCTTTTTCTGGTTCCAAACATTATCCTCACTAAACTCCTTGCCTCTGTTCTGTCTTCTTTTCTGACAAATTAATGGGCAACCATTGCCCTTTTATCTGGTAACTGTGCTGTTTCTTCCTCATTGTTTGTATTTATTGCTGTTTTACCTGTTTTGACTTTTGTAAACCACCTTGAAATCACTGATAAAAAGAAGGCCAATAAACAACATGTCTGTTTTAATTGGAAGCCTCCTTCCCATGGGCCAAGAGGAGGTAGTGACTCCAATGTGGGATTCAGAGCAGTGAATCAATTTGATTTTCCCCTGCACAGACGTGTCTTTTGCTTCCTTGCAAGCAAGGAATGTAGGCAGCTCTCTCTATCTAGCTGACATTTAGGTACTTAAACAGGAAAGCCAGGGCACAAATGTGTGCCGTTTCTTTGAGGAAAATACAGTCTAGCTAGCTGGCTCCCAAGAGACCTAGAAACCACTCATTGATCTGTGAAAGGGGACGGAGGCTTCCCTAAAATGTTATGGGAAGTACACTATACACATTTTTTTTACATAAGATTCTGGACGTTAATTTATATTAACCATATTCTTTTATCTAGCCTAGATTTGCCTAGTTTTGTGGTGGTTCTTCACAATGTTGGTAATGAATCCTTTCTATTACTGACAGTAATGTTCAGTTCTTCTAGAAATGCTACTTTTTTTCTCCCAAACTTAAATAAGGGTCAGATTTATACTGATGCACCTAATCACTAACTGACATAATAATATTATAAAAGGCATAATCTCCCCTGCTCTTCTCCTCTCCTGCAATTGGCATTTGAAAGCATCCTTGACCAACTCAGAGGTATACTGAATCTCAAATCTAATCACTCAGTACTTAATATCCATGACTTTATTCAATTGCCTTTTAAGGCAACACATACATACTGATGACTGTTGATCACATCTTGATGCACTCTATACAATTCAGGTAGCTCTTGACTTATGACCAGAATTGGGATTCAAATTTCCATTGTTAAGCAGGGCAGTTGTTAAGTGAGTCATGCTTGATTTTATGATCGTTTTTGCGATGATTTTCAGCGAATCACTTCATGTTGTTAAATAAACAATGCAGTCATTAAGCAAATCCGGATTCCCCCATTGACTTTGCTTATTGGAAGACAGCTGGGAAGGTCACAAATGGTGACCATGTTAACTTTTTAAATTTAGATCTGTCTGTCCATCTCTGGAATACTGTTCTGGTTGAAAAGGGATATGATAACTCTGGAAAAAGTACAGAAGAAGGTAACTAAATAGCACTAGCATTTAGACATATATACCCTGTCACAGTGCTGTACAGCCCCCTCTAAGTGGTTTACAGATTCAGCATATTGCCTGGGTCCTCATTTTACCGACCTCGGAAGGATGGAAGGCTGAATCAACCTTGAGCCAGTGAGACTTGAACTGCCGAACTGCAGGCAGCCAGCAATTAGCAGAAGTAGCCTGCAATACTGCATTCTAACCACTGTGCCACCACAGCTCCTAAATGCTCAAGTACTTCAAATATCGCCCTAATTTAAAAAAAAAATAAAAATACCCATATTTATCGGTGTATAACGTGCACTGGCGTATAACACGCACCTTAATTTTAAGAGAGAAGTTTCAGGAAAAAAACTA
>JANHFJ010004327.1:69531-80311 GCA_032468195.1 Cerberus rynchops | reverse complement strand
CGGTGGATGCGGCTGATGCACAACTTTTCAGCCCCTCTCCCCGGCTCAGATACGATGGAGGGGACCAGGTAAGGGGACTGAGCCTCTCCCGCCCATCCTCCGTAGCATGGCAGTCTGGCTCAAGAGTGGAGTGAAAGGAAAGAGAAGGGCATAGGTCGCCAAGCAGGGAGTGACCTGGCTGCAGGGGCCCTGAGGTGCATGGGTCCGGGCCACGTGGGGCAGCTCCACCCCTCACCTACTTTACCTCACCTCATGGCAACACCTGTGTGCTACACGGCCTCCTGCCTCATTGTGGCCTCAAGCAACCATACAGTGGGATGGAGTCTTAACTAGGGCTTATTTTTGGGGTAGGGCTTATATCAGGCACACAGGAGAAAATCATGCTAGGTCTTAATTTTTTGGGATAGGTTTTATTTTTGGAGAAGGCGTATCATTATTTAGTTCACTATGTATGTTAACACTGGCCATGCCTCAATGTAAAACACCTTTTAAGATAAAGTGCATTTTGTGAAGCATTTTACTTTATTCAGTTCTTAACATATTCAAGTATATGCAGCTACAATCCTAATTTTAACAATTAATATTCCTTCTTATTAGGTTTTACAAGTCTGTGATTATTTTCATACTACAAAAACAAATATAACTCCAGTAATTCAAAACTCTCTGAAATAGATCTAAAACAATTTGTTGCATTTTTATTATTTTGAAACAACTCAGTTGTTTCTCAGTTGTTGAAAAAAGCACCTAGTTATAAGGTGGCATTTACTAAAACTTTCAAAGCAATTTAAATCATAACAGCGTTATATAATGTTATTGTTTTTTAATATGTATAATCTCAGATTTTATACCTGAATTTTTATTTCTTTTTGTAGAATATAAATTCTTAGTAAAAAGTATCATTGGATTACACTTCTTTGCTAACAAAGAAAACGAACAGCATTACAACTTATTTTCCAATTGTGTGCATATTTATTAAGAAGCCAATCTAAAAGTATTCCAAGAATCATTAAACTGTACACAGAAATATAACATGCTTTATGCTAACAGTTGATAGTAATAAAAAAACATAAATGTACAATAATTAAACAAACAAAAGTAAATAAATAAATAAATATGTAAAGCTAGGACTACCACATTTTACGGAGCATACCTACAAACACGAATAGTAGATGAAAAGTTGGAATATATTTTGTCCAAATTACACATATTGCTGAGAATGTGAAAATAATTTTCATATCTTTCATTCCAAAAGTGGGACATAATTTTCATTTCATACCAAAAGACAGTATGAAGCAATACAGTTTATCAAAGCAGGATAAGGCATGAAGAGAAAAGTCCATCTGTATGACTCAAAGAGGCACCCAAAAAATTTCAGTGTCTGCTATGAACACATTTACCTCTCAGAAAATATTAATCTGAATGAAGGCTTTTGTTGACTTGATAATAAGATAGAAAGACAACATATACTCAACTACCAAGATCTTTTGCATGATCGTATAAGCACACAGCCACTTGCAATGCATGGGGAAATTTTTATGAACTGTGGGCAATCTCTGTCAAAGTAAGAGACTCATTTATATAGGAGTGTGGTTTGTATATGAATGAGAGAATAGCTGTTACACACCAATGGGAATCAGTTATAAGTTTGTTTGTTTTTTTTTTAAATTAAACATCAGAAACCATTAGTTTAACTCCTTTCTCTCGGGTTTGTCTTTTTAGGAGTTTGGTTTCTAAGAGAGAGATTTTATGCATGAGTGTAACATATATAAATAGTTATTAGAGAGAGGGGAAATTTCCAGAATTATTTTCAGCTGAAATTGTCATTCTTAGGGCTGATGATGGTAAGGTAGCTGCACCTCATTTGGAGGGACTTGAGTTGGGTTGCTTTTTTTTTTTTAGATAAATTCAATTATGTGGTACATCTAATTAAATCAACAATATCTGTTCTTCTATTTTAAGTTATTGTTTTGTTGAGCATTCTGTTTAGTGCCACAGCATCTTCTATGCATTTTAAATATGTTGTTTTAAGCCGTTACTTGTATATCTGAATATTTAACAATTTACTCTATATTGAAGAGAAAAATATAAATACTGATATTGCAGCATGGGATGAGATAGTAAATAACTATTTTAATATAGTTATTTAATATAGTCAGCAGAAATGAATAGCCTGAATCTTAAAAGGAGTCAGGTGTGGCTTTTTGCAGATCAGTTCGTCTGTCTTCCCAGTCACACCTCAGGATATACTATAGATCAGTGATGGCAAACCTTTTAGAGACTGAGTGCCCAAACTGTGCGGCAGACCCAAAGACCAGCTGGCTGGCAGGAGGCGAGATCTTTTTCTTTCATGAGCTTCTGTTTTGTCGTTTGCAGGGAAACATCTGTTTTCCTGCAAACAAAGGTGAGAAACATCACGGAGAAATGGAGTTGAAGTGGGGTGACGGCATGCGTGTCCACAGAGAGGGCTCTGTGTGCCACCTCTGGCACGCATGCTATAGGTGGCCACCACCGCTATAGATGCTTATTGCTTCCCCCACAACTACACAACTGATATGGGAAAACAACTGGATGAGGCATACAATTACCTTTCTCCACTTAGCAAAGAAACAGAATAAAACCTTTCTCTATAGAGGACACAGAGAGTGATGGCATGGGAACCTCAGCATTTAGTTGCACAAAAAACTTTTTAACAGAATTTAAAAAAAAACATTTCCCCTCTTCTGGGTAATCAAGATTTCTAGACATATAAATCATGATCTGGGGGTGAAGAGAGATAGGGGAGGTTACCTGAATTGGAATTAAATTGAAATAAAACACATATGTTTCGAAGTGAGTTATCCTAGTCAATTTCATATCCAGTAGAGCATTTTATGAAAAATTATTTTTCCAGCTTGAGCATAGTGGCAAAAATAGCACTAGCAATAGCAGTTAGAGTTATATATGTTCAGTTAGAGTTCATAATGATTTACAGTCCTTTCTAAGCGGTTTACAGAGTCAGCATATTGCCCCCAACAATCTGGGTCCTCATTTTACTGACCTCTGATAGAAGGCTGAGTCAATCTTGAGCTGGTGAAAATCGAACTTCTGGCAGTTGGCAGCAATAGCCTGCAGTACTGCATTCTAACCACTTTGCCACCATGGCTCCTAATAGTTTTCCTAATCTAGGAAAATCCCCAAGAAGTTAAAATGAACTGGATGAAATGAATCTGGACCCATGGAAAGTATGTCATAATCCCATCAGCTGTTGTATCTTTATTTTTTTCCCTATTTGTGTTCTATAAAAGAAGCACAAACAGCAGACTACTGTCCTGAAATTAAGACCAGGTATTATTTTCAGGGAAACACAGGTATGTTCTATTGAGATTTACTTTATTTGTAAAGCAAAGTTAAAGCAAAAAATTATTCAAACACATTCAAACACACTAGTTGATGTTGCACCAAAGGCCCCATGTATTTTGAAAGTAAAGCAGTGACTTTTGGGAAAAATAAATTGATTTACATGACTATCCCTTGCTTAACAGAGCAGAGGGAAGGCACATTGCTGTTTTGGAATTAGGAGTGCACACCAACGTTCCTTTTCCCTTATTAATTCATACAACTGCAAAAATGTTTAAGAACAGTATTAAAATCTGCTAAGTTTTGCTTTTGCAAATAAACAAGACTTTTCCTCTATACCTCTTGGAGTTTATTTTAATTGCTTATGCATCTCCAAAGAGACTGTATTCTTTTTGCATCATAATGAAACTGCTTGTAATTAATATTGATTTCTCATAGCAAAATCACTTGAATTACAAAGACAGTTAATAACTAATCCAAGACTTAATATTAAAATATTTTTAATGTACAAAAATATATCATATAATGCAGCACAGAAAATTGTATAAATTAATTGTGGGTATGAATTGTATAAATAGGATGAGTTCTCAGCCCATTTTAGGCATAAAACTAGGTAAGTAATCTTGGGCCATCACTTTTTCAACCTTAGAAACCAGATAATTGGGAAGCCGCTTGTGAAAATCTTGCCAAGAAAACTGCAGGAACTAGTCCAAGAAGTTGCCAGAGTCAACACTGATTCAAAAGTAAAAACAAAAAAACTTCAACCTCTAAGGTTGAAAACCTTATATGGAAGGTAATTAAATTTAATGACATTAATTTAAATTAAATCAAATTCAGTTTTTTGTCTTGACAGCGCCTATATTCTGAGATAGGGCAAGTCCCTGAAAAACTTGTGCACCACTTATAAATTTAGCTCATCCTTATGAAGAAAAGATCTACTAGAATATTTAGCAACCTAAAGCAGTGGTGGCGAACCTATGGCACGCATGCCAGAGGTGGCACTCAGAGCCCTCTTTATGGGCACGCATGCTGTCGCGCCAGCTCAGCTCAGTTTCTCCGTGACATTTCTCATCATCGTTGGTAGGGAAACAGAAGTTTCCCTGCAAATGACGAAACAGAAGCTCATAAAAGAAAAAGATCTCACCTCTTGCAGAGCTGCTGGTGTTGTGATGCCCCACCTCCCACCGGCCAGCTGGTCTTCGGGTCTCTGCTGCGTGGGCACTCAGTCTCTAAAATGTTTGCCATCACTGACCTATAGAAACAATTCTCCATGCATCTTACCTATTATGGCCAACATACCTGTATTACAAATGTAAAAATCTAGTGTAGCTTATGGGTTTTTTGCAGTCTCCCAGTAGTTTTCAAGGAGTATGATTGCACATTTTATCTCCAGAATAGCAAACAAACAAATAAACAAACCTGATATATCCACTCTTTCCATTAAATGATCTTGTATAGTTAGAAAGGGATTCTTGATTCATTCCAAAGCTTATATTATTTGGAACATTATTTCTTGAATCAACCAAGAATCTTGTGTAAGTATATCACAAATTGGTTCCAGAAGTAGTATTTTAAAGCTGTCTATGCAGGCTCTGAAGACCATAACTGCACTTTCCCTGCTGATCACGTATCACCATAGCAATGGGGATTTAATAGCTATTTCATAAGTCAGTGATTCTTGAACTGTTTGACCAAATTCCCCTCCCCTTTCTGTTTTTAAATAATATAATTATTTCCATTAAAAAACAACAGACTGTTGTTTTACAGGAGTGGCATTCACAAACTGAATCCTGGACTCACAAAGAAGCAATTACAAATTGCTCTATTATCTCCAGAATATTCTCCAATTACCATTTGGGAGTAACTGTCCCAGTTTAAGAACCACTAACCTGTTTGGACAGCAGAAAGAGAGCAATAAGATTGCTGGGCAGATGCTACCACTCCCCCCAGTTTGTCAGTTTCTTTCATGTCAGAAAGAAAGAATAGTTGTACTCTATGAAGTACGTACCTTTGGGAAAGCAGAATCACTTTATTATCTGTCAATGCTATATTAGTATTTGAGGATTACTTATTGCTTTATGCACCCACTAGCTATGTAGGACTTATTTTTGAGGAAAGGTGTACAGCCTCCTACTGTACATTTTTGGCTTACTCATAGGTTTTATGTCTACCCGTTTTTTGAGAAGAGTCCTCCCAATTCCCTACTGTGGTTTTTGAAACTTCAGAAGTTTTTACACCTAGAGTTTTAAAATTCAAGAGTTCAGATCCACTATATACCCCACAGTTGTATTTGAAATAATACACTTTTCCTTTGAACTCAGCATACCCAAATCCAACCAATCTGATTTATATCTTGAAACCTTAACCCCACTGATTTCAGTAGGATTTTAAGTCAGTTAGATTGCTGAGGCGATTGCGCTGCCAAACTAACAAACCATCACAGGCATTCTTTTGGGAAGGCAAAGAGGAGCAAAAAACTCGATTTATTCATAACAGAGCAGGAGTCCAACCCCCTGCTCAAGCAGGAGATCCTATACCATTTTCAGACATGTGGCCGTCAAGTCTTTTCTTAAAAATCTTGTGAGATGAAGCTGTGGGAATCCGCCCCCTCTAGAAGGATGACATATTTTGGGGAATATTAAGAGGCAGAATATTATATTTCCCCAAAGGAGAAATAGAGACAGAGAAATATGCTCCTAGAGCAATGTTTCCCAACCTTGGGGACTAAGATGTTTGGATTTTGCTGGCTGGGTAATTCTGGGAGTTGAAGTCCAAACATCTTAAAGTTGCCAAGGTTGGTAGTAGACTCTGACCAATCCCAAGAATAATGAAGCTCTGCTAAAGAAACCCAGTTACTTTCCCTGCAGGAATTCCGGACCCAATAGCATTATGAAGCCATCAAAGAGGTTAGGACTTAATTTAAAAAAAAGAAAACACATTTTTTGCCATTTTTGAAAATATTAGCCTTTTTTTTAGGGCAAAACTGAATAGGGAGCATGATAAATTACAATTTTTAATAACTAAATGAATAAATAAACCAATAAATGTAGACCCTTAAAACGTCCTTAAGGCTCGAACCCAGGTTAAAAAAGTGAACAATTAGCTCTTTTCACTCCAGGTGACTTGAGGGAGGCACAAGTAAGAGTGGTGGAAAGCTGAAAGCAACTTCTGCAGCTTATGAGTTCTCCCCCTACTGCCTTAGCTCAAGAAGCCCACCATATTTTACATTTTATGGAGCAAACTCTAGCTAATGTCGTCCCTAGTGCCAAATTATTTGCTGTTAAGCTACGACGAATTTCATACCGACGAATTTCATACCGTATAAACAAATGATATGGGTAGACTAAACTCAAGAGGACAATTCATCTCAAGAGGACAATAACATCTCTAAGAACACCTACATGAAAACAGTGAGGTCCTAGTCCAAGGATGCCTCTTCAGATCTGAAGGCAATTTGCAGCAAGTTCTAAATTCTTTCATCTTGCCTTCTGCTTCCTCCTCTTCCTCCTCCTCCTGCCCCTCCCCCAACACTTCTTCTGACTACAAGGATTGAACAACAGAGAGAGTTTCCCCTTCTTAGCTTGGACTGGACTTGCTGATGACCCAGGAAGTTCATCTCCTAATATCCTGGTCAAAGGACAGAAAGAGACAGAGGGAGTGGGGGATATAAATCCCCTTTTTCTTTCCAGCAGTAATAATAAGAGCCCCCCTGGTGGTCACAGCTCCCCCTTTGTCCAGGTCCTCACATCCTTTCCTAACTCTTGTAAAGACTCTCCCTTAATTTGAATGAGGATGCCTTAGAACTGCAGAAAAAAAACAATTACTACCAACCTGCCTTCCATTGAGGACCTGTATACTGCACGATACATATACTTCAGAAAATATTCACAGACCATTCACATTCTGGACATAAATAGTTTCAACGTCTATCCTCAAAACGACACTATAGGGCACTGCACACCAGAACAACTAGACACAAGGACAGTTACCCCCCAAACACCATCACTCTGCTAAACAAATTATTCCCTCAACACTGTCAAACTATTTACTAAGTCTGCATTACTATTATTCTCATCATTCCTATCACCTATCTCTCTTCCCACTTAAGACTATAACTTTGTGGCTTGTATCCTTACAAATTACATTGATTATTGTTTCCTAATATGATTTGATTGATTATTTGTACCCTATGACTATCATTGAGTGTTGTATCTTATGATTCCTGATGAATGTATATTTTCCTTTTATGTATACTGAGAGCTTATGCACCAAAGAAAAATTCCTTGTGTGTCCAATCACAGTTGGCCCATATCTGTTCTTTAAAAAAATGGAGGTCCAGATCAGAGCCTTATTGAAGCAATATTCACTTACTAGGGCACTTGTCTGAAATGGATATACAAGGATCAGCCCTGGGGCTTTTTGTAGGAATTAATGGGATCCTACTTTGAATTCTATAACACCTGTCTCTTTAACAGGAGTATACTATGGGCAAATCTCTTTAACATTATGTAGACTTTTTGACATTGGTGATCAATCTTGCTGTCACTCAACTAGCTTCTGAAATTGGTACAATCCCACAGACATGGTATCAAGTGTTTGATTATTCTTGAATATATGAATCCAAACGTAAATGCATTTTGTAACAAGGATAAGTAGATGTCAAAAAAAAAACTTACCTAAAGTAATAAAAGACTTTAGATAGAAAGGTATGCCAATTATTTGGACACAACAATTGATCTTAATAATGAAACTACAGTGGGATTCAGAGTGGCAGACCATAATTATCTGGCTGGCACAGAGCCAGGTCACCAAGTGTTAACACCTTTGATCTTCAATTAGCCGACCCTTCACAAAAAGGTTTTTTTTTTTAATTATCAAGAAAATGAAAAGACAGCTGGGAGAGGAATAATAAGATTCTCTTTTCTGCATTATTATATTACTACATTTTGAGGTACAAAGTCGGACTTCCTAAATATAGATTACTGAGGAATGTTTTCGGTTTTTAAAATTATGGTGAATTATAATCTCATAATTTAATATTTTGTTTTAATCCAGTTCTGACACTTGCAAACAATTGAAATAGGCTTTTTATGAGCTTCTCAACTGTTAGGAAATCGTGTGGATGGGAAGATTTTAAATTAAGATTAGCATTTTTTAAACAATGATCCTACTGCTAAATGTTTCTAGGGAAACCTACATATTGATCATATAGTACAACCCAAAATGAACACTACACATGTCCCTCAACTTATAACTGTTCACAGCAACTGTTTGAAATTACAATGGCACTGAAAAAAGTGATTATGATGGATTCTTGCACTTAACGACTATTGCAACATCCCTGCAGCCAGGTGATCAAAATTTGGGTGGGTGCTTGGCAATGGGTGTGTATTTACAATGGTTGCAGCATCCTGGGGTCCTATGGTCACCATTTGCAACCTTCCTAGCCAGCTTCCGACAAGCAAAGTCAATGGAAGAAGCCGGGTTCTCATAATGGCCACATGATTCACTTTAGCAATCATGGTGATTTGCTTAATAGTGGCAGGAAAAGTCATAAAATTAGGCACAAGTTACTTAACAATTGCCTTGCCCATGGCAAAACCTGTTTGTTTGTTTATTGGATTTATAACCTACCTTTTATTCAGGAGAACAAGTTGATACTCTCTCAGACTTATGTGACAGTTCAGTAGCACATCACCCAGATGGCCTAATTCTACTTTATTGTAAAGTTTATTCTATGTTGCCTTTAGAGCCCAAGAAACTGGGGAGGTGCATTGTTCTGAAACATTTGTCACACCCACATTCCTTCTGGGCTAAACTGCCTCCTTTCTGACCATTCCCCTGGTTTCCTTAAATCATCCCAACATACCACTACATGTACATTGTTGTAGATGTTTCAATACGCGTTATCAACAATAACATCAGTGTCATGCAGTATAATACACTGATATTATCTAGTGGGGTAATGAAACATCTGCAAATAAACTATCAAGCTCACTTAGTACCAAGGACTTCACAGTGCAGCCCAGGGCTAGATTTTTTGTTTATAAATTGATATACAACAGTTCTCTCTACTGTACTTCTTCCCTTAAAAACGTAAAAGAACTTTGGTTGAGAGAGTGACTATCTGCCACCCCGATGAACTTCCATGACTGAAGATGAATTAGGATCTGGTCCAGAGGTGAAATTCAACAAGTTCTAGCAGGTTCACTAGAACCGGTAGTAAATTTTCTAAGCAGTTCAAAGAACTGGTTATTAGAAGAAATCTCCTTTTGTTTTTTTCTACTTTCCAGGGTTAATCCTGTAAGGAAGGCAGGAAAGAAACATTCTGGTGTTTATTGCCCTGCTTACAGAAACTGCCCACCCAGTCACATGACTTCCTCAGCCACGCCCACAAAACCACGCCCACAGAACCAGTAGTAAAAAAAATTTGAATTCCACCACTGATAATAGGTAATGTTACAATAGAATAACAGAATTGGAAGGGACCTTGGAGGTGTTCTAGTCCAACCCCCTGCTCAAGCAGGAAACACTGTACCATTTCAGACAAATGGTTGTCCGATCTCTTTGTAAAATCGCCTAGTGTTGGAGCACTCACAACTTCTGGAGGCAAGTCATTCCGCTGATGAATTGTTCTAATTGTCAGGAAATTTCTCTTTAGTTGTAGGTTGGTTTTCTCCTTGATTAATTTCTAGCCATTACTTATTCTGCCTTCAGGTGATTTGAAGAATAGGTTGACTCCCTCTTCTTTGTGGCATCCTTAAATATTGGATCATGTCACTTCTAGTCCTTCTTTTAATTAATCTAGACATACCCAGTTCCTGCAACCATTCTTCATGTGTTTTATCCTCCAGTCCCCTAATCATCTTTATTGCTGTTCTCTGCTTTCTTTCTAGTGTCTCAACTTCTGTTTTATATTGTGGCTAACAAAACTGGATGTAATATCCGAAGCATACTTACCAAGGCATTATAAAGTGGTATTAACACTTCACATACCATCTTTAATGGGAGAACATAGAATAGAATGGAATGGAGTGGAGTGGAGTGGAGTGGAGTTAGAGTTAGAGTTAGAGTTAGAGTTAGAGTTAGAGTTAGAGTTAGAGTTAGAGTTAGAATAGAATAGAATAGAATAGAATAGAATAGAATAGAATAGAATAGAATAGAATAGAATAGAAAACAGGAATGGAATGGAATGGAGTGGAGTGGAGTGGAATAGAGTGGAATAGAGTTAGAATGGAATGGAGTGGAGTGGAGTAGAGTAGAGTAGAGTAGAGTTAGAATAGAATGGAATGGAATGGAATGGAATGGAATTCTTTATTAGCCAAGTGTGATTGGACACACAAGGGATTTGTCTTTGGCGCAAAGGCTCTCAGTGTACATAAAAGGAAATGGTACATTCATCAGGAATCATAAGATACAACACTTAATGATAGTCATAGACTAC
>JANHFJ010004327.1:0-10567 GCA_032468195.1 Cerberus rynchops | reverse complement strand
GACTAAAAATTGGCTGCTAAGGCCTGGGACACCACCAGGCCTGATGACATTAGCAGCCTCCACCCCCTTGGCTCCTAGAACCAAATTAAATATAAAATTTTCACCAGCCAAATTATAATTGTAACAGAGATTTCTAACAATGTTCGTCTTAATAGCCGTGTAATGGACAAACACATCTTCCATGGTGTCACTCCTCCTGATAAAGCCATAGCCTTTTTCCACATTAAACCATTTCATTGTCCCTGGGATCTTTGTTGCAATGATCTTCCTTCCACGGTCTTTCAAATGACGCCAGCTCATGCCACTTGCCTCCCAATGGCCAAATCTAATAGTCCGCGAGGGCCACCAATGGCCAGTTCTAATAGTCCGTGAGGGCCACCAGTGGCCAGTTGTGATAGACCCCCTTCCAACAGGCCAACATCCAGTAATACCAGTTTGCAAGTGCCGGCTAGGTGGAGAAAAGAAGTAAGAGCGTTGTTGTTGTTGGTGGGATAAATTGCCAAGGGAATGAACTGGATGGCAAGGGCAAGTTCTATAAGATGGAAACAAAGTCCTCCATTGTCAAGGGGCCCGGCCTCCAATGCTGTCATTGCGGTCCTCGAGGCCCAGCCCAGCCTAAACCTGTCCTGCAGGAGCCATGTTGGGTGATGATGGAGAAGGCCAGCTGCGGATTAAAGTCAAATGGGTGGGGACACGCACCCCACCTCAAACGACCAACCACCCCAACTGCCCTATCTGCCACCGTTGAAGCAGCCCAGGAATGCCACTGGTGCTGCCAACATCGCTGTTGCCGCCATGCCCCTGCGGCCTAGTCAGGCCTATACCCACCCAGGAAGAACCGGGTGCCATGCCCCATGTCTCGGGCCGCTGCTTGTCATCGCCATCGCCTCCGTCGCCCCTCTCTGCACAGCTCTCCCGGCCCCCCCAACCATTGTGGGGAGCCGGCATCCAGGCCGCTCTCCCTGTTCCAGAGCTCCGAATGTGAACTCCTTCTTCCTCCATGAGCTGTGAGCCTCCATGAGCCGCCCAACTCCTGTAGCTGCCCAACTCTTGCAGCCAATCTGGCCGGGCCGCCTGTCTCTTGTAACTCCCCCAGGGCTCCGGCCAGCCTCCAGGAAGACTCTAGCGCTCCGGAGCCGGCTCCCAGGTCTGCACAGGACTTCCAAAAACTCCAAAGGCTTGCCCAAAATTGTAAGCTTATTTTTAAAAAAGTTCTTAATGTTCTGATTGTAATAGCTCGTTGGAAGACGTGCCACCATCTTTCGCGCATGCTCAGTCCCTTCTTTGTGCCTAAAATGAGTCCAGAACTCACGATTCTCCCAATTTCTAGTCTGATGTCTTAACTACTATACTGAAATGGGTATTTTCATTGTATTATTTATACTTCGAAAGCCACCAAGAGTCTTTTGGATTGTGGCAGGATAGAAATGAATGAATAAATAATAAATAAATGATTATCATCTAAAATTTCAACATTTTTAGAGAGGGGGAAATGGAGGACTAGGAACATGCTCTTTAAGTGAACCAAGATCCTTCCCTATTGATTAGAATTTTTTAATTATTGAACACAGCTGCTACATGGAGTTATGAATGAAAAATCTGTGAATAGATTTTTAATTTCACAAAACAATATGTTACATTCTGATATCCAAGTGTAGCTGAGATTCATACAATGGGTTTATGTTTACTCCACATAATTTAAGGCCATCTTTTATCCATCAACTATCTTGAACTGCACATAAAGCATGTTATAATCTGATCTTGAAACTTTCTTCAGATTCAAAATCAACTTGTGTGACCTGGATGTGAAAGCCTTTTTTTTTAAATTAAGGAAAATATGTCCATTATCCTGGACATTTAGTTACAGACAAGTCCTGTAAAACCTTGGCAGGATTTACTTCAGAATAAATATAAACAGGATCAGGCTACAAAGTGCCTGAAATACATTGAAGAATTGAGTTCCATGGTTGTATGGAACCTGGGTACACTCTGTAACATGAACTCATGGACCAAATCACATTTTTATGTCATCTTTCTCGAAATTTTTGTTTGTTTTTAATATCAGATCAATTCCATAAAATAAATAAATAAAAAGTGTTTTCTTGACATTGGCTTTTCATGTCACAGCAAAAGTTTCATCTTGCCTGGCTAATGCAAATAATTAGCCCCTGTCTATTTTCTATGGAAGAAAGAAATCTTTGTCTCTCCTTAGGATTCTTTCCCGATGTGTTACAATTAACACATTAAGAGGAGGTAAACAAGAATTCTGCATTCTAGGATGAAGTGGAACAGCCGCAATCCTGGTTCTGTTATAAATGTTTCTGATTCTGGCCTCCCTTTTGAGTTTCCTCTATTCATTATTGCTGTTTTACATCCATGATAATAATGTCTATTTTTGTTCTTCTGCAATATTTCTTATCTAAACTGAGCAATGCTTTTCCAAGGACTTAGTCAGAGGAAAGCACAAAGATACTTGGCTGCCAGAAGGGAGCTCTTATTTAAATATTGTCTTATATTTGCAATCCTCCTAAAAATAAAGGAGCAAAAAGACCTTTTAAAAATTAAATAGAAATGCCCCCCATCCATTACTTTAAAATTGTATTTCTCCAAAACACAATATAAAACAAAATATAATATGTCCAAAACAAAACAAGACAAAAAAAGCATTCAAATGAGCTGATTTGTAAAATAAAATATATAGTATATAAAAACAATTTACTCACAACAATGAAAACAGTGAAGAAACACTGACAATACCTAAAACAAACAAACAAACAAACAAACAAACAAAAAACACCACAAGAAAATATAACAAATATAAGGGAGCAAAAAGAACAGTACAGGAAAAATTTAAAGAACAAAAACGAAACCCTACATGTGCTATTCAGTACCGTGGTCAGCGCCAACAGTTACTACTACTACTGTAGTGTCTTGGACAGCAACATTTCATTCTAATGAGTGATCTTACTTATTTACTTTGCATCTGTAGATATGTAGCCTGTTTGAAAACACTGTACATTCACATATGCACTATGTCCAGATGTGTGGCAATAGAAAAATGCAGTAGCTCATAGGGTAACTATTAAAATGAATTATCTACGGGACAAATTGTAGGAGGACAATTTGAAATAAAAGCATATAATTTTTCTGCTTTTGAATAGTGAATGATTCACTTTAATTATGCAAAGGGTAGCTGCATGAGAATGCCTATGACCAGACTGCCACATTCAAAATCTGCCCATTGCCTATTGCCCTGAGGGAATGAGGGATAAGCCATTTGACCTTAGTACTTTTCTTAATTCAGTGTAAATTCACTGCATTGTTTTATGTTAAAACCTTTTTTTTTTTGCTCAAATTCTGTTTAACTGGAGTGGTGGTAACTATTGTGCAATTCCTTTAGGTTGGGGAAAGTTTGCTCGTTTAACACGTGCACTAACAAGCAGCAGAGGAGTTCTGCAGCAGCTTGCTCCCAGTGTGCAGAAAGGAGAGAATGTTCACAAGCACTCCCGTCTAGCAGAGGTAAAGTCTGGGTCATGTTTCTATTCTGTCTGAATGTTATGAATGTTGTGATATCTTCAAGAACATCCACTCTCTTGGAACCAATAGCTTTCCATCAGAAATTTTACCTGCTATTGGGGGAAATCAGCTGAGAGTTAACATCGTAAATCAAGGAGATTTAAGGGTCCACAGTTCCATAATACTGATCCAATCATGGCCTCCCTGTTGTGGAAAGATGAACAGTTTTACACTTTACCTTGGAATTTCGGATGGAGCTGAGCTGGTTTGAAAGATACGCTTGAATTCTGGGGCTCTCTGAGTGATACTAAGGCCCTCTGTAACTAAAACAGCAATTTTCCCCACTCCAGCTGAAGACTGGGCTGATTGTCTTTTTCCTCTATATCGGTTTGGAGCTGAAGATGGAAGTTGGGAGTTGTCTCTTATCATAAATGAATGACCATAGATTTTAGGCTGGCTCCCAACATTCAGTACCCCCTGGTTCATTAAACAGAAATTTTAAAATGCTTCAATAAAAGAATTACTTAAATTTATCCAGTGAATTAAAAAATACTTCAGATACAAATTGGATGCTCTTATATGATAATTCAAACATATTGGCGTATTACTCAATCCGTTCTATGGGAATGTAATGTAAAGTACAGACTATGGGCCCCATATGCTATTTGCATTATAACAGTTAAAGAAGTGTATTGTGAAAAATCTACATTTAAATTTAGTTTTGCCATATACGTATGTTGCTGTTTCTGCCATTGAAACCACATGTTAACCTTTGGATTAGCTGATAGAGAATATAGTTGAGTCAAAATTTCACAGGTAGGTACAATTCCATTAGGCCAGAATATTACATTTATGAGGCTATATAGTGATATTCCATTGTCTCTCTTTTTATTATCAAATGATCAGACAAACTGCACTGATTCTTCTCATAAAAGCTGTTTTATGTACTATCTTCCACTCTTTCTACACACTTTTTTTTGTTGCTAACATTGGAATCAAATTATAAATATTTTGCATGCAGAATCACTGTCTGGTCTTTGTAGAATCCTTTCTAGATCCTAGTACAACTGAGTGGTTCTGTGCCCAGACTGCTGATCACTGGAATTACAATACTGTTGGGATTGAAGTTATGATTATTTTCTCTTTGTTCCTAGCTGCGGCTTTAATTCGTGTCATTATGGATTCATTCTACCTAAACTTGTGTTATATCATAAACTGTTATGAGATGTATTTTGGGCACTTAATAGAAATATGATACTGCCATTTTGTGTGGGAGAACATATAGGCTGTTTTCCCTGATGTTATCTTGGCATTCTTTTTTTTTGACATATGTTAATTGATGTTTCCTGTTTTGGCAAAATGTGGGTGTTATTTAGTGAGCAACTTATGAATAACAACAGATTTTTTGGGATGTTGAAGCATTGCCTCCCTTCCCCCATTATGCTTCAACTTTTCATGCTATTACTAGAAAAAATATTCAGATAAAACAGTAGTCTACTTAGTTGGAGAAATTGATTATCAGGGCTGCAATGTTTCTTTTCCTGAAATTGGTGATATACAGCATAGCTTTCAATAAACATAGAATTCTCTTACATGCAAACTTGGGCTTATGTATGGGTTTTTGAATTGAGCTTATTTGCTTAGTTCAGTCTTAATGCAATACATGTTAAGATCTGTTGTAAATTGTTTTCATATGTGACTCCTCATTTGGGGACTTTTGCTTTTTGTTTGACAACTATGTACTAACTGGTGGTGTATCTGACAAGTCTTCATATGAATTTAAATCAGGACAGCTGGTAAGTTAATTATAAATAATAAAGGTCAAGATTATATTTCTGCACATATTAATTGCCAGTTAAATATTGTACTCATTATTTCAAAACCACTGAGCCAAAATCTAATAGAGTTCATCAGGAATCAACAGATGTTGCAAAGAAAATCCAATGGGGAAGAGGCCGTCAAAAGAAATATGATCAATAACAGTAATAGCAATAATAATAATATATACCCATCTTACAATATCCTTTTTTGGAGAAAAGAAATGTATGAAAATACAGAAATGAAATAAGATATAGTAAGCAAAAGGAATTAAAGGCATAAATTAATGAACATATAAATAAATTTAGTTTATAATTACTATAATATAATCTATGATTTATATCATTTAGTATGTTTCGCAATATTTTTTATCCTTCAGATCATCTTTGATTTTACCACTGATTCATTTCTTGCCGTTGTGTTCAAATTTCCCACTTTTTTTTGCAAATCTCATCAACTTTATCTATCCACAATTTTCTCAATATTTCCGTTTCCCTTGACACTATTCACTTTTCCTTCATATTTTTGTTTTGCAACTTGATCCTTATTCATACTTTCTATATGATCTAACTACCTCAACTACTTTTTTCCATCTGGTTGCACACATTTCTATTTAATCCATATTCATTCAATAGTCATTCTTAACTTTTTCTCTTTTTGTTTTATCATACTTACTGCTTATGCTACTCATTCCCATTGTTTCCATAACCCTGAATTAAGGTCCAACTTCAGACCAAGCATATCTAGCTTCTACCACCTTTGTAAGAGAAATTTTCTTTAGTGGTGATAATTTTGTTTGCCTTGCCTTGAATGTATCTGTTTCTTCTTTCCTCCTTGTTAAAAAATAGCATGCAAACTGGAGAGAGAAAGATTTATACATGCTATGTAATTTTAAAAAGGTTGCAAACTGCTCTGCAATTTTTTCTAAAAAAGATTTTTTCCTTGAATCAAGATTAATTCCTGATGTCTTCATGGATGCATCTATTCATTGTTTTGGTAACAGAGCTTATAGTAATTATATTTCATCTTCCATCCAAGCACTACATGGGAACAATTCTGCTTTCAAGTTCAAACAAATTAGCCAGGTGCTATCACCTGTCCAGGTCCTATTAACATACTTTGGAAATGACTTGGAATAAGTGTTTCAGACCTCAGAAAGATGTGAACATAACACTTCTCTAGCCATCAGAGCAATCCATTCAGGCCTTTAAGCAAGTTATGGATATTTCAAGAGTCAAATTATTATTCAACTCCTTAAAGCAGCAACAGCATCTATTTCCAAGATTATGCAGAATGGAATAGTGTTTTTTAAAGATTGCGGTGTCTGTGTGAGGTCCAAATGCTGCTGAATTGGCCTATCTGGCAATATTCTTTAATAGAAACTTTCAGATGCAAAGCTGTCTTTCTTACAGATTTTATTAAAATGCACTCCTGCTTGGATTCAAGTTCATGTATTCATATTTGTGGGAAAATGAAATACATCCCAAGTGACTTGATCTGCTTTATAGTTCAGCTGAAAAAAGGATGCTAATATAAGAATAATGCCCACTCATAGAATTGGAAAATACATTACATATTTGTAATAGATTTATGAAATTCAGTGTAACCTTCAATAGATGGCTCCCAGGAACAAGAAGGAACCCTTCTTGCATTGCTATATCCATTCATATTTAACCATTCTGGACAGTTTTAATTGTTATTGTTTAATGATACAATTTTTTCAGAATTAATATTATTATTATTAATTATTATTAATTTAATTTATATACTGCCCCCCTCTCCCAAAGGGACTCGGGGCAGTGTACAGCCATTAAAAAACATACAGGATAATTAAAAATCAAATTAAAATAATTAGATTATGGCCAATTAATTAAAATACAGTTAAAAAATTTAAAACTCCATTTAAACAAAAACCCCATTACTTTAAAAATCAATTAAATATAGTTTAAAATTCAGTTTAAAATTAATTTCAACCCTAAGGTATCAGGCTAGGCCGGCTCATTGAAATAGAACCATACACAATACACAAAAAGCCAGAAATACATAACCAACATATACATTGACTTTTTCTTCTTCTTTTGAAATATTTTTGGCATTGTTCTGGCTTTTAAATGCAGGAGGACATGCTTAGAATATCTGACACACTGGAACAGCTGCACTGAATTAGCGCAGTCCTGGGAAATGGCAACCAATGTTTTTGCCCCAAATCTTAGGTTGCATTTCAGTATGCAATTTCCACACAAATACCATCCCTATGACTAATGCCACTAACAGATAGTGAGGCCCAGGTTGAAGAAGAAATGGTCATTCCTGCCTCAGTGGATACTTCAGGTGTAGTTGCCATGAACAAGGGAGCTGGGAACCATCTTGTCTGGCTCTTTCCCACCAGACTTATCAGTAGAACTGGGCAAACTGTTGAGTCTACCTGGTGGGTGGGAAAAGTATAATTCTCTTATGACTTGTCTGGTCCATGGGAAAGAGTGACTTGACAGTGGGAAAGAGTTATTCTAGCACAGGGGTCGGGAACCTTGGCTCTTTCATGACTCATGGACTTCAACTCCCAGAATTCCTGAGCCAGCCTTAATTCTAACCTTAAAAAGGGGATTCCTTCCTCCCTTCTCCAATTTCACATGGAAGCAGCGTACAGCACTTAATTAAAACAACACAAATACATAAAAAGTCACAATTAAAGAATAAGTATAAACACACACACAAAACAGAAGATAATAATGCTAAGTACAGTAAGGGAGCCATTGCATACTTTTCCCAGTCTCCTGGTATTTGCAATCCTGATAACATAACCACATCTTCAGAGATGTATGAAATGTTCAGAGGGTTCATCTCTCACTTCCAGGGAGACAAGGTACCACAAGGCAGGCACTGAGACAGAGAAGGCCCATCTTCTGGGACCTGTCAAATTTAATTTTCTGGCGGACCACATTATGCTGTCTCTGTTAAACCTAATAGCATGAGGCAGATGAAATAGGGGAGAGAAAGTCTCTCAGTTAACCCAGCCCCATGCCGTGAAGTGCCTTATCTAGTCATCTCAAAGCACTGACAGATCTTTTTCTCCTTCCAACTGTTTTTTCCTCAAAATGTATATTTTTATCACTGTGGCATATAGGTGTTTCCTGTATTGTATCTAGGTGCATTGCCCAAGAGTGATTAAGGAGTTTTACGAGAGGATACACACTTTAATGTATGTATTTGTATACACACAGATAAAATCAAGGTTAGATAGTAGTTTTGACACAAGTTCCTGCATTCTTATTTTGAACTTCTCCCTCCTATAAACTGCCTGGAGTTGCTTGACTAAATGGCACTGATATGTTGGACGTAATTAGATAACTAATATATAAATAGTTTCCCATATGTTCCAGTCCTCTAAATATATTTGAACAGCACATTTCACTGGCTTAAAAATAGCAGTGCTAATGATATATCAGGCAAACTCTACAGGAAATGTAACTTTTTAGGAAAGATGCTCCATGTAAATTAATATGAAAACGTTTTAGTTTTTAAGTTTTAATTGAAAAATGATTTTATTCTTTATTTATTTATCCCCTCCCCTCCTTTTATAGGTCTTGCAGTTGGGCTCTGAAATCCTCCCGCAATACAAGCAAGAAGCACCAAAGACCCCACCACATATCATTTTACATTATTGTGTTTTCAAGACTACTTGGGATTGGGTGATTCTGATTTTAACTTTCTACACCGCAATTTTAGTCCCTTACAACGTCTCATTTAAAACCAAACAGAACAATGTGGCCTGGCTGGTAGTGGACAGCATCGTAGATGTCATTTTTCTGGTAGACATTGTGCTTAATTTTCACACCACATTTGTTGGGCCTGCTGGAGAGGTGATCTCTGATCCAAAATTGATCCGCATGAATTACTTGAAGACCTGGTTTGTAATTGACCTTCTCTCCTGTTTGCCATATGATGTGATCAATGCATTTGAGAATGTTGATGAGGTGAGTTGATGAATTTTATTTCCATATTATTTTAAACCATGAACCAAAACAGAATGAAATGAGACCAGTTTTCTGGATTTATACCAGTTGTTCTCTGTTAACATGTATGCTTACATTAATGGTATTTTGCCATCCTATACTACAACTATTAATTTATAAGAACTTCAAATATAGTCTATGTTTCACATAAAATTGTCAATGTCTGATAGTTCATAGACTGGGAGAGGCATAGTAACAAGGTCAGCCAATGAGAACTGTTTGGAAGCTGAAACAGTATTTTTCTGGAGACAGAAAGGAGCCTGGGCATGGCTTAGCTTTGCAGCTCTGAGCCTGTGCTTTGAAACTAAAACAGAAACTTAAGCAGTCTGTGCTGAGCTCTGAACTGAAACTGAAACAAAGCTCCTCTCCTCTGCTTGTGTTTTGTTTGCTACTTCTCTCTACCATGTTGAAAGACGTTTGGTATTGTATACTTACTTCATATGTTATATACTGTGGTGGGATTCAAATAATTTAACAACTGGTTCTCTGCCCTAATGGCCAGCTGAATCAGCAGTTCTCCGAACTGCTTAGAAAGGTAACAACCAGTTCTAGCAAATAGGTGCAAACTGGTTGAATCCCACTTCTGATTACATATATACAGTATAAAAAGAAGTTTTTATATATAATTGAATCCTGCTAAATCAGTTACTTGTGTGTGCTTCTGAATGTGATTGCTGTTGCAAACTCTGACATAAATTTACTTACTTTTAGGCTCAATCATTTTCTTTAGGTATTTTGAAATAAAGTTGTAAGATATATAGGCAACTTGAAACTAATACATAGGTGAAAGAATATGGGAATGTTTGTGATGCAAGAGGGCATCATCCATATTTCCAGAATGTGATTGAAAAAGAAAACCTTTGCATGTGTGTGTATGTGTGTGTGTGTGTGTGTGAATAAAGTCTTAAAAATAAGATAAAAACAACTATAAACTAATACAAGGTAAGGAAGAAAAAAGAAAAAAATCAAAGGGTAGACTAAAAGTGAGAAAGAAAAAGAAAAAGAAAAAATTCTGACCTTCTTAAAAGTTATAAGTACAATTATACACTTATATTTCCCCCTTAAGTTATACCATGACTTTCTTTCTTCTATAATCTATCCTACCTGATAATCAAACCCATAAACCCATGCCTTGGTCGCATTGGTGGATGATCTCTGGAGGGCTCGGGACAGGGGTTGCTCCTCTGTCCTGGTCCTATTAGACCTCTCAGCGGCGTTCG
>JANHFJ010004326.1:295143-308786 GCA_032468195.1 Cerberus rynchops | reverse complement strand
TGGCAACAGGGGTGGCAAGGACATTTTTAGAGGTGGCACTGGCCACCCTGGCTACCCCTCTGGCTACGCCCCTGGTTCCAAAATGTTGTATCTTTCTGAGATTTCAGTATGTGGTATCAGAGATCTTAACCAGAAATCTTAACAGAGTTATCAGAATAGAACAAAAAACATTTTATAAGCAAAACATTTCCCATCTGTTGGAAAAATATGTTTTTAACTGATGAGCTGTGGCATCAGAAGTTCAAACCTTGGTCCAGTGTAGGAGCTTCCAGTTATTATCCTGTTGCAATTATTTTTGTTTTAAACTCCAAGATAGACTGAAGTTCTCTTAGTGCACTTCGACTTCCTTAATGATATTTCAAGGCATTGGAAGTAAATATTCAGCTAAATGCATAATCAAATGAGACACTTAGTTCCCATTATACAGTGGGGGACACAATCATTATATCCTTAATGTTCATTTATTGTTTCATTTAACTTAAAATGTTTTAATAGCATATCGTTTAGCTTCCAGTATCCCTTGATCAGCAAAGTTATGAGACGCCTTCTGTGTAACATTTGCAGAATATACTTAAGATATACATTTAATGCTGCACTTAAATTGCAGTATTCCAGAATTGAAGGATTAAATTACATAAATAGTTCAAAGCAGCTAGATACATATATGGTTACTCTGAGTTCTTCAAAGTAAAATGAATGCAATTCTACTTAATTTACTCTTGACAAAGATAGTTGCTAGGGATATAACTAGAAGAGTTAGAGGCTTACTTGCGAAGAAAAATAACAACAAGATATAAATAGAAGATTACAAATCCCAAATGCATTATAGGCAAGTTAGATACATACATTTGAGAAATTATTAAGAACCCATGTAAGACCTTGAAATGCATTGTTGCATGAGAGTATGTGCACAGATCATTTACTTCATTTTAAAACTCTAATTTACTCAGAGGAAGAGGAACCAACTTTCAACCTTAAATAGGAAAAAGGCTGTTCTGATTTATGCAGTGCATGTGTCTGTCTGGTATGATATATGAAAAATATTTTTTTTGTTAATGAACTGATTCATGTCCCAGATGAAGCTTGATGCATTTTGGGCAGGTTTACACTGTGTGCCTTATGACAGCTTTAATATACATTCAGTAGAGATAAGTGGGAGGTGGCTAGAAGTCAACCTCTAACAAATTGCTGACATCCAAGCTAAGCCACAAGCATTCCATGTGATTGATTTGGTTGTCTCTTGTGAGTGGAAAAACTTGCTGTCACCGGAGCTCTATGTCCTGTAAACTTCCAGCAATGAATTCTTATTTTAATTTTAATTTAGCCTCACAATAAAGGGCAGCTTATTCAAAAGTAGTTTCTTTTTATAGTACACATTTTTATGAACGTTTTTCACTCTTCTTTAAAACATAATTTGTAATAGCTCAATTAATATATCACTACTTAGAGAATGAGTGTCAAACTGTTCGTTCCTGAAAGGACATTTTATACAACACAATTAGGTTGCTGTAACAATAGAAAGGTGCAAAACTCTTCCCTTCATTTTTGACAAATGACCTTTTTCTACATTCTACAGATATAAGATATACTTTAAACATCAAATATTTGGTTTTTAAAATCAGCAAGATTTAAAATGTTTCCAACTTATGATTTATGAAAATAAACATTCCTGGGTTGTTATTGTTTTCATAATTTTAACTGGCATAATTGTTCAGCAGCAGCACCATTTCCACAATAGCCCATCTTTGGTATCCTATCACATTCACTTTGCCATTTACAGTCCTAATATTATGCCCGCTCTCTTGTATAATTCATGTGATTTCTACAGTATATTTCCTTATAGATTACATATTTATCCTTTGAAAATTTATATCCTAACTGGAATGAATAAAAAAACCACAATTCTATATTCACCTATATTGATGTGTAAGTCACCTAAAACCAAATATACTATTTCTACAATAATTTCTCTCTAGGATTAATCCTTTTAGGATTACATTCCAATCAATATAATATTTTGTGCCTTTGAATCCATTTTTAATTCTTGGTGACTGCAATTTTCTCAGTAAGATTTTGGAAATAGTTTACCATTGCCTGCTTTCTAGGGCTAAGAGAGAATAAGTTTGACTTTGTGCCTACAGCAAAACTAAAACTCATGGTCTCTGGATTTGAATATTCTATAATGCAAAGGGAGAAAACTCAGTGCAAAATTACTATTTTCAGTGGAAATCCCATCATGTATGCTTTCACAGATTAAAATTATTTCAGAGTACTTCACTGTTATCTGTCATAAAGATTATAAAGGCTATAAACATAGTTTATAGGTTATAGGTTATAAAGACTATAAAGATAGTATTTAAGAAAAACCTCAGTGTTAAATCATTCAGTTTATGCTTTTATGCCCATATTGCTGACTGCTTTCTTTAGGTGATTGAAGGTTTCAGCAGGAAAAGAGCCAAATTAGATTAAGTGTTCAAGTCATTACAGAATGGTAATCAATGAAAGCTCATTAGGTCACATTTTAATGGCACCAGGTGGGCATAAGAGTTCTTAATCAGTTGCTTTGGCAAGAGTATGTTTGTCCAGTGCCAGATCTATAGAAAATTGCCTTGATTTGACAGTGTGATGTCAGTAGAATAAATTATAGTAGCAGCACATGCTATCATTGAGACATCATTTCACATTAGTATGATTTAATATGTTATTCTACTAATCCATTATGACTGTGTCTAATAAGAAAAACAACCTTCACTTGCCAATTGAAATAATTTTTGGCATTTTACTTTGTGTTTATTCTATTATCATGTAGGATAAGCATATCATGTTTAAAAACTTAAGTTTTCAAGTCCACATTGTTGCTAAACCTATGGAGTGATTGACTTATCAGAAATATATTTTCATGATTAGTAATATAAACATTTACTGAGGAAAGGATTTATAAGTGTTTTTAAATACTGGAGCATCTATCTTATTTTAGGCAAAAATGATACACTCAAAAACTAATATTTTCTTTATCCACTCAAGCATCTTTCTCAAATGTTCTAAACATAAAAACAATTCTTCTTCAGTGTATTTAGCAAGCTTTTAAAGTTCAGCATAAGCACTGGTTTCCAATTTTAAAGATGGTATTCCTTTAAAAAAATGTTCTTGAGTAGGCTCAGTTTCTGATGATTAATGAAACATGTACAGTTTTACTGGATAATGTTTGTAGGTGGTTTGCCACCTTCTTCAGTCTGTGTTATTTCTTTCAAATTCTCAGTCTAGCCTAATGGAGACTATTCCCTGCTAATGTCACAGAGGTCTGATCCAGCCTAATTGTGATTAGCGTCTGAGACAAGACAGATGCTGCTATCATTTTAGACAAAAGTAGATAATATGTTGAATATATACACCTAGAATGAGAACAGGTCTAGAACTAGGGAGATAATTCTCACTCAGCTTGAAGCCACTGAGTGCCATCTTGCATGATATTCTACTTTATAGGTTTGATATCAAGATAAAACTGGAATTGGGGAGTATGATTCTGGCTGCCTTAAACTCTTACAGGAAACATTGTATTATGTAAAGCTAACAATGCAGACAATCAAATATCAATATATTCTTTGAACCTACAGTTTTTCTATCACCTGTACAAGTTTTTAGAGACAGTTCTGAATATGTTGGCATCATGCCTTATATTTCTAGCTATTATGATATTTCATAATATGAATGTAACACTACACCCAAAAGGGATGCTGGAATCCGGGTTTTTCTGGTGCTCTTGGTATGGCCGCCAGTCCACACTGGTCCTTCGCTCAGGTATCTCTACTGGCCTGGGTCATGAAGTGTCATGGTGGTCAGTCTCCTCTAAGTAGGCAGGTCACATGGCAGTATGATGGTGAGTGTTTTCCTAGCTGGCGGGTCATGTGATGAGATGGTATTCATGTGGCTGGTCAGCTCTCCTTCCTTTGTCTCTGTCTCTGTCTCTCTCTTCTCTCTCCTCTTTCCCTCTCTTGAATTGCCTACTGAGCTCTCCTTCCAACCACCTCTGCTCCTTCATTGACTCCTCTGCTTGCCCACAGAAGCCTTTATCTCCTATACCCTTCTTTCCCTCAGGCTTGCCCCACAGAAGCATCTCCTATCCTATCCCTTTCTTTCCCTCAGGATTTTCCTGCAGAAGCTTCTCCTATCCTCTCAGTCCTCCTTTTTTCCTAGCCTCTGAAGGATAGGATCCTTTGTATCCTTATCTTACGCCCTTTTTCATTTCCCCCAGAAAAAAACCCTCCTTCCTCCTCTTCCCACCAAAACCTCCTACTACTACTATTCCCTTCTCCCCCACATTAATTTTGTATTTTATATTTTTGCTTTTACTTGCTTTGGTTTGATGTTTGCCTCCAGGGGATGCATGTCTATGTACACTTGATGAATAAATAAACTATAATTAGTGAACCATGTTAACACTGATCAAACTTATGCTGTGCAAATATAGCTTCTAGGTTTATAGCAGCTAATTAATCTATATTGTGATGGCACAAGTACACCCAATTTATATATAAACCACACTTAATCTAATTGGTCAATAATTCAGCCATAGTTCCATACTATTGAATTTGCCAGCAGATATTCATGCTAACCAAGTCAAAGGTTTCCATTTTAAGAGATACAGTATCTCTACTCTTTTAGGGCATTCTGCCCAATGTGCCATTAATATTACACCAGAAGAGCAATAGGAAGGATTTATTAGATCAGTGCCCTTTTCCCAGGCAGTGATGGACAAGACTAAATTTTGAAAGTATGTTTTATGAGTGGTGTAATTACTCTTTTGTAACAGAGCACTTTGTAATTTCTTGCTCACTCTGCCTTTTTTTCCCTTTAGAGAATTGCCTAGGAAGGACACTGACACTTCCCCATTGTTGACTAAGTTCATTGTGTACTAGTAATAACACATGCACTAATATGACTGCTGAAAATAATGTGACCAAAAGTTTGGATTAAAGCTGCCCCTTTCCTTTCCCTCACTGATTGCTTTATTAACAGGGTGTTATTAACCTGATTAAGACCCGTTATACTCTATACCTGCACTGCCCTAAAAGTCATTTAACTTTTCTCATTAAATTGAATGAAACTGATGTTTAATCAACTGGATCTGCTTCTCACAAAACACTTTTTTTACTTTAGCCAATTTAGAACAGACCTAGATTGTTGAAATGTTAAGTATTTTTAAGAGCAGTCTTAAACATACTATTGACCAGCTATATTAAGTTTTTATAACTAATAAAATTCATCCTATGCAAATAGTGTGTTGAAGTTTGTTGGTGGTAAAGTGGTGTCACAATCATTCCTGTTAATTTCCTGTTTTTGATGTATGTCAGTATTATCTTATATACAATTTTCACAGCACAAACTAACCTGACCCCTTCAGATCCAATGTCCTTTTATTAAAACTTAAGTACATAAAGTAACCAATTTATAAAAATGGTACCAATTTTGGCAGCTCTAGCAAAAGTTCTACATTATGCCTTTGACAAAACAAAGGTAAGCATTTTCCAATTTTTCCTTGGGAAAATATTTTGCATTTGAATTTCCATCCAAAAATTGTTACTGTGATTTTCATTCTTTATTAATTAAACATTAAGCCACATAATATAGGAAAAGGGAACAAACATGAAAAAGAACACTGATGGAAATTTAGAATTGGAATTCATGATTTGTCAATGTTACATTCCAACATACCAACACAAATAACAGAACTTCATAGAATAAGAGCCAAAACTTAAAGGAATCATCTACCATTATTTTTATTCAAAATACAGAATATTATCCGAGTAATAATTAATTTTGAATATTGGGAGTAATTGGAAATGTGTTTTATAGGTGGTCCTCAACTTATGATCATAACTGGGTTCCCAAAATTATGTTGCTAAGTGAGAAATTTGTTAAGTGAGTTTGCCCCATTTTTACAATTCTTGACACATTTGTTAAGTGAATCACTGCAGAGTTTAAATTAGTAACTTGGTTGTTAAGTGAATCTGGTTTCCTAATTGATGTGCTTCTCAGAAGGTTGCAAACGGTGACTCTGGGGCATTGCAATAATCATAAATGTGAGTCAGTTGTCAAGCATCTGAATGTAAATCATGTGACCCTGGGATGCTGCAATGGTCATAAGTGTAAAAAATGGACATGTCACTTTTTTCAATGTTGTTGTAACTTCAGTCACTAAATGAACTGTAAGTCGAGGACTACCTGTGTTTAAGGGGAAAATACAGAATGAAGAAGCAGTATATTCCACTACTTAAATAAATGAGCAGGATACATTCTTTAGTCTCTGGCCTACAGCAGCAAAATTTAACATAATTAACCAGTGGAACAATCATTTTTCTTCCTCAACACAATGGAAAATGTTAATGACTCCAGAGCTGTAGTGTTGCAAAGTTGCTGATGATAGTGCTTTCCTCAGTCTTGGTTTATAAAGGCTAGAGGGTGTCTTACCTTATTCGCAATGCAGCTTCTGGCTGCCTTTTGAATTTGATGTTGCAATCCACTGACAGGTCAAGTTCAAACGCTTTGTTGGCCAAAGTGCTCCTCCGCTGCAGGATCTCATAGAACATTTTAACAATTGGAACATTTCTTGAAAGGAACAACCTATCTAGTATAGATGAGAACAGATCACACAGTTTTAGATCATCTGCAGAAGGTAAAAACCTTTATTCAATGTCAGATCAGGCAGGAACAATTCATCTGCTTCAATTTTTATCTTGCCTCTGTTCTTCACAAAGTAAACTATTCGATGACTTATCACACAAACCTGAATTTGACATTCCTTGCTATTTCTTTTTTCCACAAGCTTGAAACAAGCAGTGCACAGTTTGCACTGCCATTCACCCATCTCCAAGAAGCTACATTCCAGGGATGCTAGGGATGGGGAGGCAAATAATGGACCTATTGGATCCGTTTTATTACAACAACCAGATCCATATGTCAGGTCTCTAACTGATAAACTGCATCAAGTCTCAGAACTTGATTCTTTTCCTTTCATTGTGATTGAAGAATGATTGTTTTATGATGTGTATGCTTCATTCAATAAGATATCTTATAATATTTCTATGACCTAACAATGAAAGACATGGGAAGTGTTCAAAACATTTCATCTGCTGTTCAAAGAATTCTGGAGGCCAAATATAAGAGCACTTATCAAAGAACTTGTTATGTCTGTTTTTGGACCAAGCCTTTCAGCCTTAAATCAATTTCTCTGCATAGGTTAGATCAGGGCTATCAAACTTCTGCCCAAGGACTGGGTACGTCACGCACTGGCCACGCCCATGCCTGGTTTGGTGAAGGGAAAAAAAATCCTGATATGTCATGTGATGCCACCATGACGATGTGAGTTTGACACCCCTGGATTAGATGATTTGTTTCCTACCATATTTATCACATTTCAGCTTTGTATGAATTTTCCAAGTGTGATTTGCCCATTGAACTTGGCAATGCTGAAGTTGATGTACTGGATGCTTGGTTTAGAAAGAGGAAGAAGAATGCATGGAAAATACATTTGAACCGTGAAAGGGTAGAAAGTATAGGAAGGAAACTGAAACAACTTTGCTTTGATTGTGTTAGGTATAAATTGTAGCAGAAACAGGCTTTGATGGGCTTTCAAGTCCCTGTTCCAATACCTTAACCACATTAAAATAGATTTCTATAAACTTCTATTTCTTTCTTAGCTTGAACAGCTAATAATTCCTGACATAACTTTCTGAAGCTTGGAATAATCATTTAAACATAATACAGTATATGCTGTCCTATGCTATACTAACTGTGTACTGCAATAAATGACAATTGAAACATTTAATGAAACTAATTGTTCTGTTCAAAATATAAGACATTTTACATCTGTATGCAGTAAGATTTCTGCCACATACAGTTAAAACACTACCTGTTTGATAGGATGTCTTTTGTATTTTATTGTTTATTGCTAAATCTACTTTCAAAAAAACCTATATGGCATAGTAATGCAATTACATTAAAATTGCATAACTAGAATTTGAAACTACTATGCAGAACAAAACTATTTTGTTATTCCCGTAGGTTGATGTTATCCTTTATGTACACATAATTAATATTTCTGTGGGTAAAAGTTAATTCAAAAATTGAACCCATTTCTGTTGAATAACTTGACCTGGACTACAGCCAATATTTTATTAAAATGTTAATGTCATAGATTAGTATAAAATACAATGTGTGCAAAGTAAATGGCAGAAATTCTCCCATATTTGAGATATAAAACAGATTTTTCACTACAACAAAGATATCATATATAAAAAGATAATTTTATTTTGATTAATGATCAGCTTAAAGCAAGATATGTCAAACTCTAGCTGTGCAGATATAAAATGCTTAAGTACAAATAAAATAGCGCAGCATTGTAGCCTATTAACAGTAAGTCTGTGAACTAAAATGTATACTTAAAGTTAGATAAGAGAAAGATTAACCATAAGCCATTATATGTGAATTATAAAACTACAGTATATTCTCCATTTATAGTACAGTGAATTCATAGGAAAAAATAAATCAAAGTATCTGTATAATCAAAATATCTATAATAATGAACATAAGCTGCAATTTATTTATGCATGACTATCTTTATACACATAGACCAGAGTTCAGTTATTTGCAGTTATGGGAATTTTATTAAATCTCTTACACATTCCATGCATTCCTATGCTGCATGATGAAGGGCATGAGTCATCGTCATTGTTTTCTAGTCTTCCTACCAGGGACTTATATTCTACTTGAGTCCAGTCCACTACGCCATCTGTGGATCTAATGACTGGGATTTACCCAAATGTTAATTGCCTTTCTTCCACTGAGTTTGGATTTTAAAATTTTCTTCACTTCTCACGATGATTTCACTTTTAACCTTCTTGACTATTGTGTGCCTGATGATATCAGGTTCAAGATGTCCAAGTATTGGTATTGATTGTCTTCATTAAGTTCTTGATGGTATCTCCATTGGGCAACTTGATACCTTTAGGGTTTTTTTGGGGTGGTGGTGTTCCCTATTGATGGTGAGGATGGTTGATTTGTCCAGTCCAAAATCTATTGCAATATCTTGACTTCATATACCGAGAGTGTTGAGCAGGTCTGGGACATTGTGTGAGGTGGAGTTGGAGGTTGAATGCATGCAGCACATGTGTGCAACAGATCCCATGAAGGTATGGGAAGGTATGGTGGGGTGGGTCAGTCCGGAAGAGTGCATGAAAGTGTCCAAGATGGTCAGATAAAAGATCACAGTGGAGCCACATGAGTTGGGAAAAATGCATTGAGGCAAACAAAATGTGTGGGTCAGTGGAGATCAGTGAGTAGCTGGCATAGTTGGGGTGTATGGTAATGTGTGAGAAGTACCACTTGGGTACATGCCCAGGAAAAATATGTTGAATTCCTTTTTCCCTGTTTTTCCGTCCTTCATTCTTCCTTTCCTTTCCTTTCCTTTCCTTTCCTTTCCTTTCCTTTCCTTTCCTTTCCTTTCCTTTCCTTTCCTTTCCTTTACCTTACCTTACCTTACCTTACCTTACCTTACCTTACCTTACCTTACCTTCCCCTCCCAGCAGCCCAATAGTGGCAGCTTCTGGGTGGGGCAGAAACAAAGGATTGCAAGAATCCAGCTCAGAAAACATTGAAAATGTCACATGCGCATAGCAGTAGCACAGCAGCAGCCAATAGTACTGAAGGAGCCACAACTTTTCCAAATTTTATTTCCTATGGCAGCCCTCTCTGTGGGTATGTACACTGTCACCCCAGCTTAGTTCCACCATGTTTCTCTGTGGCATTTCTCACCGGATGAAACAAACGTTCACGAAAGAAAAAGATCTCACCTCTTGCAGAGCTGCCAGTGTTGGGATAACCTGCCTCCTGCCAGCCAGCTGGCCTTCAGGTCTCTGCTGCACAAGCGTGTGCATGAGCGCTTTACTGTTTGGGCATGCACTTGTGCAGTTTGGGCATTCGGTGTCTAAAAGTTTCACAATCACTGTCCAATGGTCCTGTATTTTGGACTCATTTTGAAAGTTAGCCCAGTTAGTTTCCTTGTTTAAAAAGCTGTTGTCCTGCTGCATTATTTCACCCAAAAATTATTATGAGAGTTTTAGTAGCACATAGATCTGAGGGCTGTTAATTTTTTTTGGAAAAATCCAATTTTTATTTCACTTAACACACATGGCTTGTGGAAAGCCCAGTGCAATCTTAGATTGTTCTACTTTAAGGAGGTGGGGCATCTGAAGAGTAGTGAGAAGTGATTGGTGTATGGACAGTGTAGTTGTTGCATAATGCATGAGATTCTCCTATCAGCCCATTCATATACTGCTCCAGAAGTTAGGAAGCATATGTGCAGTATTTGAAACAAATATATAACTTGGCTCTGTGAAAGGGGACACGAGACAAATTTCTATAAAAAAACCTTGCAATAGTGAATATATTTTATATATGGATATAAAGTGATAGATAGGCTAAGCTGCTCTTTGATCAAATCACATTCTTGGTAATAGAAGTCCTTATTAAACACCATCTTTCTACACTCAGCTGAACATTCCAGCACTAGAAAGCACCATCCATTTGTAAAGCTGTGTTGTGATGTATGTAAATAGCAGCTGTCACTGTGTAAAGTGCAGATGTCTGCAACAGGAAGCCCTTGTGTGCTTCACTAATGAGAGTTCAAGGTCTTTTGGAAACTTGCACATACAGTATATATGAAAGCTCCATGTTGCAGACTGTGACTATAAGTAGAAATATGTCCACTAACAATGCAGTTTGATTTTACAGAGGATAGAGGCTGCTGAGTAGCCTTCATGAAGTTATTTTCAGTAACACTTGGTTCCTCTCAGGAATACTGCTGATTCACAATCTGTGGTAAAGGTTTACTGTTTCTCAGTTTCATGTTTTGGCTATCTCTATCTCCGTCTATCCTGTTCAATGTTCATATTTCCTCCTCCATTCGCTCCATCCTTCTTCCTTTCCTTGCTGGAAAATTGAGCTCAATTTTTATTTTACTAAGTTCCATAGATGGAGAGCATATAGTAAGAATATCATGCTAATGTAATTCATGTTCAAATGATAACAGTCAAAACTTAATCCCCCGTGTAATATGCATGAAAAATCACTGTTTTACATATTATTTGTATTCCAAAATTACAAAATATGGCATATTTCTGAAGAGCTTTATACAAATAAATCCATTTTATAACTTTCTTTTAATATATCCTAATATGCATTATACTTCTGAAATGCACTCTTCATAAATGTAATCTTTTAGTTTTTTAGTGCTTTATACACTAACAGATATGGAATACTGCAAGATAAACAAAATAACTAAATTAACTATTCTGTATTAACTTATTTGTGCAAGGTCAACATAGCTATTTATTTGTCAAATGAGGCATGAGGCATGATCTAACAGGAACTCCATTCTTAATATTCTGAGTAGAAATACAATACTTAAGGCAAAGTTTACAACAGTTCAATGCACAGAGATTGAATGTTTTCAGATTTTAAGCTTAGTAAACAATAGACATCATGGTCAAAATGATTCTATATTTCCTTCTATTGTTTCCTTATATATACTTAAGAAGGGATCAGAGGGGAAAAGCAGCAGCTACATTAATTGGAAATTGTAACTGTAGTAACTGGAAAACAAGAGGAATTATTGCCAGGAAGACAAAGTATGTCAGTGCCCTTAGGACAGTGTTCTTATCTCAATTAAATGACAATACATTTAATATTTTGCACACAGTTGTAATTAATATTTTCATGCAGCTATAATTTCTTTGTACATTTTTTGATTCTGACAAAATGGCATCAGATGGATAATTGGATACTTTCTAAGCCTCTATAAAGGATAGAGAAACAAGCTGTAATGCAGGATAAAAGATATGTGACAAAATGAATACATTTCTGATGTAACCGAAATGCTTTATTGTATTACAAAAGAATTAACAGGATACAAAGGGAAACCAAATTTCTAGATATCTCAAATAACTATGCCCTGGATCAACAACCAAGAAATGAAATCAATATACTGACCTTCTAGTGCGATCTATATACTATTAAAACTTTTGTGGTCATTATTATTAACCAGGTAAAACAGTGCATCATAAGGCAACCATTTTTGAACCAAAGTATCTCAAATGAGGTAACTTGCAGAAAATGTCTAAAACCCAGGACTGATGATTCCCCCAAAAATTAAAATTTAATTAAAATTAATTAAAAATTAAATTGGGGAAATGGTGGTTGTTTGAGGCTACTGCTTCAGTTACATGGTGGTCATTTTGAACATTCTGTGACAGTTTCCCAGTCAGTCCCACACTCTCCTTTTCAGCTGCAAAGAATTGACTTATCCTAAGAAGCAATAATTTTAAGATGTATGCAGAAAGGCCTGGATATTTTTATTGCTATATGTGGCTCTTCTCTGGCACACAAACACAAAATGTATCTTATATCCAATCTTTGTCAGAAACTCGTGTACATGTCTTATGTACATAGCAGTGGAGCATGTACCATCCTCCTATTTTTTTTTTTTTACAACCACTGTATGAGATAGGATGGACTAAAAGTCACCAAGTAAGCTTCTTTCATTACAGATGGAATAGAAGTTGAATCTATTTGCTGTCAATCAAATACATTAGCCACTGTACCTTAGTCCTTGGCTGTCTTGTTTTATTTTTCAATTGCTTCATACTCTGAAATTTAATATAGACTGGCCCCTCATTCAGGCTGGGGAAATTAGTTAGATTTGTCCTGTTCTAGCCTTCAGGAAGACATGTGATCCTATTTTTAAACTGTCTCTGACAGCTTCCTACAATTCAATGGAGAAACCAGCAGGGATTCTAAACTGTTCTGAGGCAAGAACAACAATATAGAAAACAATATAGAAGAATAATCATGCCACGTGTAAAGATAAAGGGAACATCATGGTCAAGAGATGATACTGGGATGCAGAAAAGAGAAGTGAGATAAAGAACTGAAAGGTGAAGGGGCTACACATCTTCATAAATCACAAGGTACAGAATATGGAAACAAGAAAAGGTGGAGGAGGAAAGATAATTTTGCTAATATATGGCAAATACTAATTACTACAAAAGTTCCTCAACATGACAATATCCAGCTTCAATAATAAGTATTCAACAAAGAAAAAGCAAGGGAAAATGCATGACTTGTGTGACATAATATTTCTGCTGATGTTGGTTCCATGGCCAAAGTCTGCCATCACTATCATATGTTCCTATTACCTGAGAAATCCAACAATTTCCGCTGTATGAAGAGAAAGTTGATGAATGAATCCATTCTACCTAATGAATTCCTCAATTTATATAGTAATGATTAACTCTATTACAAATGAGAGCAAGAAGAAAAACCATATATTCCAAATTGGTACCAAAAAAGTCCTTCCAATGGGGAATGGATGAAATCCTTCTTTGATTATTATAGTACTTTACCTATATCTTACCTATATTTTTTAAATCAGACATTTAATGCCTGATTATATTCCTGATTGTATAAGACATTTAATGCTAAACCAAACCAGTAAGCGGAATTTGTTTAAATTTATTTTAATGGATCCTCAAGATAGCGTAGAATTGGGAATAGTATAATACATAGTAATGGAATTGAATGTGAGATTG